>LUGF01042101.1:5008-17365 GCA_001625245.1 Calycopis cecrops
CCTAGGCGAGCCGTAAGCGCGCAGCGTCGCGCGTCGCCTGGATGACGCCTGGTTGACGTAGGGTTGCCAACATTTCTTCGGCGAAATATAGTATTTTTCAAAATATGCATTAAAAAATATAGTATACCTACTGCAATCAATTATAGCACCACTAGGTTTAGAATAGGTAGGAAATCCAGCTCGTTGAGACATTGAGCATTAATAAACACGATTTTTCGCTATACTGAAATATTTATTTGCAATATAAATATTTCAGTATTGAAAATATAGTATTTTTTGCGTACAATATATTTCTTCAACAGTAGGTATATAGTACACAGACCTGAAATATAGTACAATACTATATATAATAGTACGGTTGGCAACCCTAGGTTGACGGCTAGCCGTAGCCCGTAAGCGCGCGGGCACCTGGTTGACGCCTCGCCGTAAGCGCGTTGATAGCAGTTCGTTTGCTTGTTCCGAGGCGATACGATTACGTTACGTTTCCAATTAGTGTGCGTTGCAGTATAGAGTTTCATACAAAGAATACTGAACGTCTCGAGGTGATACGGTTACGATCCCTTTCCGAGTTGATACGTGTGCGGCGACCTTAATTCTACAGACTATTACAAGGTTATTTATAATTATTATAATGCTACATCTAAATACATCACCACATCAGTTTCGGTCGAGCCGTCAGTTCCACGGAACCTTCGGTCGTAAATCAGGGGATTACTCGACTGGCGCCAACGATTTCTACAATAAGGCCTCGTACACACTGAGAGTGGAGACAATAAAAGATTATATTAGTTAACTAGTTGGACCACGCGTTGCTGTGTATAAAAATGAATATCTCGGTCCTTGGTCGGTATAAAATATAGTCTTTCTTTTAAGTTGGACAAAGTTATACAAGGTTGATTAAAGCGAGAGGCATTAAATGAAACCACATATACTATAAGTGCCTACAGTTAATCCGAAACTATTAAAAAAAAGTTTACGATAAGTATTTTTGAAAATATTTTTTTCAAACAAGATAAATAGCGAAAAAATGTAATCATGCTTTGTGCCGGCGTGCGGCGCGAGCCGCCAACGGCGACCTCGCTCGGAGTGAATGACCCCGGCGGACTATGGGCTGTGCTATGGGCGCTCGGTCAGCTGACAGCTGTGTACGAAGTGACAAAAAACTTTAAAAATTCCTGTGGCTAAACTATTGCTCCGATTGATCTGATTTTTGTTGTGTAGCCTGAAAATGCTACATTAATATGTGGTTTCATCAGCCTCTCGCTTTTATCAACCTTGTATATCACTGGTACGTAGTGGTATATTCTCGCACATCGTGCAGTATATTATGTATATTGTGAAAGAACTGTTTTCAACAAACCGCCATAACCTTTTCTTATATGAAAAGACACATACATGTACAATTTTTTTATTAAAAATAGAGCAGGAATTGAGTACAAAGAATGTATCATGTAACTTACATTGCTATAAGTCGCGGCTTTGAATCCCGCCTAGGTCCTGGATTTTTATCTATGCATTATATTATTAATGTGAATGTTTGTATGTTTGTTTGTTTGTTTTTTACTCCTTCACCCAAAACCTGCTGAACTGATTTTCATGAAATTTGGCACACATTGAGGGTAATTTGCATTAACACAGAATAGTTTTTATCTCGAAAAAAAGTTTCTTTGGGATGCTATGGGGTGATTTTCTATTTTCCACGGGATCGAAATTTACGCGGGTAATACCGCGGGGCGCAGCTAGTCTTAAATATATAACATTGTCATGTTATATAACATGAACATTGTTGTTAAATATATTGTCCGTCGTCTATTACCCGTAACAGAAGTCCTTACGGTACTTTGCAAGGGGCTAGGCTAACGTGGTGTGTAAAGTCCACGGTTATTGTTATTATTATTATTCACAGAGATTTTGTTGGTAAGAGGTAGTGCCACACTGCATGCTTGCATGCAGTCGAATTGGGCCGGCACGACCGGGGAGGTACCTCTCGCTTACACAAGACTGGCGTAAAGTGACAGCTGTGCTGTCGCGTTTCGTGCGGTGTGTAAGTAGCCGGTGGCCCATGGAGGTGGGAGGAGAAAGGAGGGCAGCGCATCTGTATAGCCTCTATGCGGATGTTTGTGGGCGTCGGTAGTCATTAAAATGGCTCCGGCTGCTCGTTTGTCCTCCTATATCATAAAAAAAAAAGATTTTTGTTCAGCATAAGTAGGATAAACTGTATTATGTCAGCACTATGTCTGCGCACTGCTGTATTTTTATTAGTTAACGATACACTCTTTTTGACGCCCACCATATACCTTTAGGATACATCTGACTGTCACAACGGCTGATATGTGGCAAGTCGGCCATCCTCGTGGAATTTCCGGCCAACTACAGCATCAGTGGTGTATGGAGAGTGGAGATTAGGAGATAACTCTCCTAAGAGAGTTGCAAAAATGTCATGCAAGACTACTTACAGCTAAAGCTTCGTCACATTCGGAAGCAATGGTACTATAATTACTAAATTTTATAGTGATTGGCACTATAATTTTAGTAAATTATAGTACCATCTCTCGTTCTCCATAAGCAAAATGTCTAGTTATAAAACATTGCTATTAATTTTTTTCTCTCTTGTTGCAAGAGACTACCTAAATCCATGGACATCCACGTTATTGTCACCTAAATTCAGTGTTATGAGCGAGAACTACATCCGCAGTCACACCAGAACTTTCCGCTGCAATGCTGGCACCATCTCTTACAAAATTTCATAAACGGAGTACGTTCTCCCAGTCTCCACACTCCATACACTAATAACCCTTGCCAGCGGCATTTCCTACACTTTTTATGAGGCTAAGATATTACCCTCTTGATGTTAAGTGTACCGTCGACACACAGGATGCTGGTAATTGTGGATAATGGCCAATCAGGATGATAGACCAGTACTAGACATTTAGCGCCATCTAGTAAAACTTTTCGGTACCAATGTTTAAATCTAAAAAAGACTATCAGCAGACTTGAGCATTTGTCGAACGAGTTTTTATATTTGTCGAACGGAACCACGAGCCGAGCCAAGCATAGAGCCAAACATAGCTATGAACATTTTCACGAGCATTCTAGTGACGGGGAACGGGAACGCGGAATAATGACCGAAGCTTGGCTCGGCAAAAAACTCGAAGCAATGCTCGCTAGAATGCTCTCGTTTATTTTTCTGTATGTAACATTCGTATGAATGCTCATTATATGTTTCTCAAGTTTATCAGCATCTTATTGTTTAACTGCTAACGTAGGTAAACAAGTAATATTAAAGAAAAAACCGGCCAAGTGCGAGTTGGGCTCGTATACCGAGGGTTCCGTACCAATGATAATTACCACTAATTAGGCTGCGTGATATATACGAGCTAATCAATTTGACAATGAGTTGACAAAGTTATACATGCGGGTGCTTGCAAACATCTACTATGAAACGAACTACAGCTATAAGTTGGTAATGATTTTTCCAATGATATAAATATAATTTAGTAGTTTTAAGATTTATTCCTGCATGTGTGCTGTAAGTTCTTAATTCTTGCCAAATTTCCCAATTTTAGGTCAACGGGAAGTGCCCTAAGTATATGTTTTAGAAAAAGTGCGTTCTTATAAAAAAATTGTGCATAAATTGCTTATTTGGCTAAAACCATTTATTGCGTTAACTTAGAAGCATGATTTTTCAAGGCATCAAGACGTAATAGACCTTAGGATTTGACGTAAATTTTTCTCTCTTTGAGTTACGGAACCCTAAAAAAAGGAGTCATAAGTTGCTGCGACGCAGCATTGCAGCCAAATTGTGCCGGCACGACCGGGTTAACTCCGACTTGCATAACACCGCTGTAAAGTGACAGCTAGGCCGTCGCGTTTTGTGCGGTTTGTGAGTAGCCGGTGGCTCACTGGACGGGAGGCCGAAAGGAGGGCAAAGCCTTATCACGCGAATGTATATCGGCGTCGATAGACATCAAGGGTTCTGTCTGCTCGTTTGCCCCCTTACGCTACATAAAAAAGGAAGAGGCAGAATCAAAAATAGTTCCCTTTATTAATCTTTGGCTGTGTTCGTGAAATCTAAAATCCAACAACAATTCAAATCGTTACACACTTTCTGATATTCGTGAAAGAAATCTACATGATATATGGCCGGTAGCGATTTCTTCTGCTTGTTCAATATTATTTCTTACAATTATGAGAAACTGGCCGACCCTTCCTCACTTTGTTTCAAAAATAAGAAACGANCTGCCCCCCCATCGACCACAAATACAGAGGCTTGAGCTCCCCAGTGTGCTCGCCTCTCATATCGATGAAGCTGCACTGACCTTCTGTCTTAGCATAGTTCTACCTAAAAAAAAAACAAAAAACAAATAAGAAATGCAATGCAAACCAATTACGTGGATGTCTAAGAGTGTGGGTATTAAGCTCCGACTGCTCGTTTGCCGCCTTTTTCTTTAAAAAACAAGGGGACAGATTCGGGAATGCAACTCGTCAACACCCACGCGGATGTCTGCGTCGTCGTCAAACGGATCTAACTGCACTTTTGCCCCATCACAAAAAACCACTTATACCTAGAGTTTTTATACGTACAGACTGATCGGTTACCGACATGTAATAAGAATAGATAAAAAAAATCCACAACCTTGGAACAGATAATATCAAACAAAGAACATAATTATTTAACCGAAAGGGCATTACCCGTAGTTCCTGGTTAAATATAACCATATAGTTGAATATGACTATATAGTTAAACCGAAACTAAAGTTAAATAAGCGTACGTGAGCAAATAGACCATTATAGATACAAGTATACTTGTAACAAGTTTTAGTTGTCATACACACATACATACTTATAAAGAAAGACACACCAACACATACACACACTCACATACATTCAAAAAAATAGCTGATTTACCCTATTTCATTTGGCAATTTTATATTACATTGAGCAGATACTGAAAAATAAGTTATGACATTATAAAATTATTTTTACTGATTTTATCGCCAAAATAAGCCACTAAGAGGTAAGGTCGGAAGAGTACCATGCTGCATGCAGTCGAATTGAGCTGGCGTCGCGTTTTCGTGCGGTGTGTAGCCGGTGGCCCATGGTGAAAGAAGGAGGAAGGGGGGCAAGGCATCTGTATTCCTTCAATGCGTATGTCCTCTTATATTATTAATTAATCATTAATTATGGATAATATTTACATAAATTCGAAAGTTTGTGTGTTTGTTTGTTACTCCTTCACGCAAAAACTGCAGAACCAATTTTCATAAAATTTGGCACACACATAGACCCTCTATGATGAACTTGGATTAACACATAGGATAGTTTTTATCCCGAAAAAATGTTCCTATGGGATGCCATGGGATGATTTTCTGTTTTTCACGGGATCGAAATTTATGCGGGTGAAACCGCGGGGCGCAGCTAGTATTATATATAAAAAAGAGCTCAACTATCGCAAGGTGCAGTTGTGAGCAAAATAAAATTAGTTAAATTAATTCCAACAAAAAACAAGACAAATAGCTTTGTTATTCATTAACAGAGCCCGGAACGAAACAAGTTTTTGATTATAATTTATAATTATATAAAAAAATACGTGTGCGATACACCTTTACGTATGATATAGTAAACATTACATATATAATAAATTTTTGACTTTTATCTTTTACTAGTTGATCCTACCCGTTGTCTTGACAAAATGTGTTGTCATGGTAACGTGTAATGTTATGTGCCCGAATTGTTAATCCGCTATTTTGTCCTACAATAGTGTAATATTGATAAATTATAAATTTAAAATAGCTATTATGTTACCTAGGAAGAAAACGGGATACCTATATTACAAAAAACTTTCATAATAATTCGCCCAGTAGTTTTTGCGTGAAAGCTGCACAAGAAACAGACAGAATGACGTCTTCTACAGTTTAATAATTATATGTATAGATTTCCTTCTAGCCTTCATAGAGGAAAGCATTTATGACGAATCCATTCTAGGTTTGACAAAAAAAGAAAACTCCGGCTGGGTTACCGACCAGTGTGGGGTCTCTGAACTCCCTTTTTGAAGAACCCTTACCACTAACGGAAGCCCTCAGCAGGCTCAGATCTCCGAGCTGGTCCCGGATCAGCCCGACAAGGTCACCTCGACAACAGTCTTCCGGCTCGATGACTCTTCCGAGGCTAGTCATTATTCCTAGGCACACGCATGCATATGCTGAGTACTTTGGTGACTGCCGACGCACATAAACATCCGCATATCATTTGTGCAGTTTGATTTTGATCTTCTTCTCCTCACTTACTGTTGTTACACACCACATGAAACGCTATAGCAAAGCTGTTACTTCACGCCACTCTTTATCGAGCTCCACCATGGACTACCATAGACTTCGCCGCCAGTATTTTAGCGAAAGACAAAAGGTTAGAGGTAGTGCCACACTGCATATTTACATGCAGTCGAATTGGGCTGGCACGACCGGGGAGGTACCTCTCGCTTACACGAGACCGGCGTAAAGTGACAGCTGTGTCGCGTTTCGTGCGATGCATAAGTAGCCGGTGGCCCATGGAGGTGGGAGGAGAAAGGAGGGCAGCGCATCTGTATAGTCTCTATGCGGATGTTCGTGGGCGTCGGTTGTCATGAAAATGGCTCCGACTGATCGTTTGCCCTTCTATACTATAACATCGGGGGCGTTGATGTTACATTTAAATCATCTATATCTGTGCCATCTGGCTGAATAAATGCAAACGCACTATAAATTATGATTATTTATTTTATCCCGTTGACTAATACATGTTCTGGTTATATTATAACTAACCTAGCTAACACATATTCTCCATTCGCAATTATTCCATCTTATATTTTCTTCCTTGTCAAAAGAGACAATCTCTGAATGTTCTTTTTTTCCTTTGAAAGTTTAAAATTTGAATTGACATAGTTTTTTATTAAAACCATATCAATTTTAGAGGTTTCATTCATTCTGACCAAGGAGTTTCTCCTCCTATGCTACAATACCATAAAAAGGCACCACCCAGGACGTGCCCTATTAGCATGCAAAGCAGCAATCATCTTACAAAAATCGAAGACGGTAAACAGTGTGTAAACAGATTGCTAAATCTGATAACATTTAAATTCGTCTGGCGTAGCTGTGCCTGAATGTATTATAACAGGTATTGTTAATACATTATTTGGTGACGGGTGCGTGGTGGTTTTGACAATTAGGTTTTTGTGCCTTTTTATAGAACACGAATAAGTATATAAGTTTATAGACTAATGGTCGCCGCACACTTATCAACTCGGAAACGGATCGTAAACGTATCACCTCGAGCCGGTCAGTGTTCTTTGTATGAAACTTCACACTAATGGAAAACGTAACGTAATGGTATCGTCTTCGCTTTTCTAGGCGAGGCGTTTACGATCCCTTTTCGAGTTGATAAGTGTGCTGCGACTATAACTTGCCTTAATACATAATTGTTAGAACTTAACTATATTGTTATTCATATAAATATATCTAACATTATTGTAAAAAACTAGCGAGGTCCTACGTTTTTACCTAAATTACACACTTAGGTACTCGGCTTAGCCGTAGTTTAATAGTCCTTTAACCTTCCTCGATAAATACTAAATAGGCTACGTAGCAAAGAAAAAATCATTAAAATTGGAGCAGTAATAATAATAATAATAACAATATCTGTGGACTTTACACACCACGTTAGCCTAGCCTATGGTTGCCATACGTCCGGGTTTCCCCGGATTTGTCCTAGTTTTGAGGGTGTCCGGGGAGCGTCCGGGCGGGGTTTTATTTGTAGTCCGGATTCTGATTAGATTGATTTGATTTTTGAATGATTGATTTGATTCAAAACACTAAGACTAAAAATTTCAAGTTTCGGAAGGAATGTTTATGGTTACTGGAAGTATTTTTTTTAAGTTCGTCATTTAGTTTAAAATAGCATTAAAATAAATAATAATTGATTTATGACCATAAAAATTAATTTTATTCTTCTGAGTATCTTATGAAAAATACTATTTTCTAACGTCCGGGTAGGAAGCTCCGAAATCCGGGGTTCTTACGTGCCTTGTCCTGGTTGACAATTTTTTGAGATGGCAACCCTAGCCTAGCCCCGTGCTAAGTAACGCAAAGACTTGTGTTACGGGTACTAGACAACGGAATATATTTAATATGTTTTACAAATTTAAGAAATTTTATATATTTAAGGTTTTTATAATAGAATTACATATAATACATAGATAAACATCCATGAGCTAGGCGGGTTTCGAACCCGAGACCCCTGGCGCTACATGCTGCACTTATCCGAGCCCTGTACCACTGCGCCAGCCTGGTCGTCTATTCTATATTAGTATTTAGTTGTTACTGAGTTTAGAACCTTCAACCAAACAAGCTCAAATAATATGAGTATTGATATGTGTATTCAGTATTTACTTTTAAGTAAAAAGTAAGCTTTAAAGATTGCGTTGTCTGTTTTAAGGGCTGTGATCAACCGTGACTTCAAAAGTAACTGTTAAAACTAGTAACAAACTGAAGCTGCAAAAACCTGACCGCAAACCAAGCGAAGTACTAGGTAACAACGGAAAGTACGAAAATAAGAATAAGATTAAGAATTATTTATTTGCGATACACACAATTTACATGAAATGAAAAAAGAGATTAACCAATGCATAAGGCTCAATTCACACCAAAAGCGCGGCGAAGCGCAGCGAAGCGGAGCGCACTTTATAATAATATAATAATAAAAGCCTTTATTCACTGACCATATTACAGTTTTAAACTTATAGACTAAAAGTTACACTAATTTACAAATAATAATTAAAAATAATTCTCAAAACATGTTTTAGAAACCACTTCGTTGGTCAGGTTGTCTATCGACATAGGCCTCCCCCAATTTCTTCCATTTCTCTCTATCTCTAGTTGACCTCCTCCATTCTTTTGGTAAGTCATCCTCCCATCTTTTGATTTGCCCTCCTCTTTGCCTTTTCCCATTCCTAGGATACCATTCTACTATATCTTTCGTCCATTTTTCTTTATTTGTTCTCATTATATGTCCAGTCCAGTTCCATTTTAGTTTTCTTATATTTTTTAGCACATCATTTACCTTTGTTCTTTTCCTTATCTTTGTAGTTGTCCACCGATCCTGTAAGCGTATCTTTAGCATGCTTCGTTCCATATTGCGTTGGCAGACTATAAGTTTTTGGTTGTTTTTGATTGATGTAGGCCAGGTTTGGCACCCATAGGTAAGACAAGGGAGTATGTACGTATTATATAATTTGCTTTTTAAAGCCATAGGAATTGCTTCATTTTTAACTATCTCTTTTAGGGACCAGTACCGTTTCCAAGTGTTGCTTATTCTTCTATCGATTTCTTTAGAGTATTGGTCTTTTATTGCAATAGTTTGTCCTAAATAAATATATTCGTCTACATATTCAATACTTTCTTGCTCTATAACTATATTTTCCTTTACCGAATTCGTCATTAATTTTGTTTTTGTTGGATTCATGGATAGGTCTGCTTTTCTGCTTTCCTGATTTAATTGTTGAAGCATAGTTTGTAGTATATCCGGTTTTTCAGCGAATAATACTATATCATCGGCGAATCTTAAATGATTTAGGTTCGAGCCGTTTATATTGATTCCAAAACTTTTCCAGTCTAGATTTCTGAATATGTCTTCTAATACTGCGATAAAAAGTGTGGGAGAAAGCGGATCACCTTGCCTTACGCCTTTTTGAATTCTGAATTCTTCGCCTTGCTGTTCCAGTAGGATCGTTGCTGTGGTGTTTCTGTAAATCTCTTTTATGATTCTTATGTACATTTTTACGACACCCTGTTTTTCTAGCGTCTTCCAAATATAAGTATGGCTGAGAGAATCGAAGGCCTTATGGTAATCAACAAATGCCATGTAGTATATTTGTCCGTATTCGTTATATTTTTCAATAATTTGTTTCACAACATGGATGTGGTCAATGGTTGAATAGTCGGCGCGAAAACCAGCTTGTTCTTTTGGTTGGTTTTCTTCTAGTTGTTTCTTTACTCGGCCAAGTATTATTTTAGAAAATATTTTGTATAAGTTCGGCATTAAGCTTATGGGTCTGTAGTTATTTATTTCACTTTTGTCCCCCTTTTTGTGTAGTAAGATAATGATTGTCTTCGTCCATTGAGTGGGTATATGTTCAGATAATATTATTTCATTAAATAGACTCGTCACAAATCTTGATATCTCGGTTAATGATTGTTTCAATATTTCATTAGATATTTTGTCTTTTCCGGGTGCTTTGTCGCTTTTCTGAGATTGAATTGCCTTTATAACTTCTGATTCTAATATGCAAGGTATTTCTTCTTCGTAGATTTCCTTCTCTTCTTCGGCTGGTAATGTACTATCTATTTCGGTATATAATTTTTTGTAAAATTCTGTCGCTACTTTTATTATTGATAGTCTTTTTGCCGTCAGTTTTAGATTTTTATTCTTCTTGTCTTTAGTCTTCATGTTAGGTATCCATTGTGTGTATTCTTTTAACTGCTTGAGGCCTTTGTTAATTCCACTTGTTTTCTCTATTTGTTCTCTCAGTACGCTCAGCCTTTCTTTTTTCCTATGTTTTCTAAGCGATTCTTGGATCTCTTTACTAATGCTTGCTATTTTTTGTTTGTTATCTTTTCGGTTACCTAACATTTCCTTCCTCTTTTCCATTAATTTTAAAGTTTCTTCTCCTAACTTGTTTGTTATTTCTCTTTTGGTATTCGATTTGCTCAATTTAATCAGTTCTTTTTCTAAGAAGTTGTACTTTTCTTGTGTCGATATCGTTTCTTCAATTACTTCTATTTTGTTTCCTAAATTGCTTAAGATATTTTTTGGTATAGATGTTGTAGTTGTTTTATTAATGGTGGAGTGTATAATGTGTTTTCTTGAATTATTATTTATGTTGCCTATAACTCCTCGTACCATTCTATGATCCGAATTGAAATTTAAATTATTTAATACATCAATATCTGTAAATATATTTTTTTCTTTAGCAAGTATAAGATCAATTTCGTTTTTGTCTCTGCCGTTTGGAGCTAGCCATGTCCACTTTCTTGATTTTCGCTTCTTGAAAAAGCTATTAATTATTTTGAAATTGTGAGCAAAACAAAAATCTGTAAGCCTCTGCCCGTTGTCGTTTCTGTCTCCGGTACTGTAATGTCCTAGGACAAATTCGTCTTTGTTTGATTTTCTTCCAACTTTGGCATTAAGGTCTCCCATGACGATTACGTTCTTGTTATTCTTCTGCATTAATTCTGTAAGATCGTTGTAGAATTGATCTTTAGCTAGTTTTTTGTCTTGTTCTGTTGGTGCATGAACCTGAATAATCGACCATTGTTGTTTGGATCCGGTTAGTTTTATGTTCAGCACTGCAATTCTATCTGATATTCCTTGGAAACTTACTATTTTCTCTTTCAATTCCTTTTTCACCAAAAATCCCATGCCATACATGCCTTGTGTTACACCATAATAATAGAAAATATATTCTTTGTGTTCTCTTATTTCTTCTCCTTTTCTTCTTACTTCGCAAAGACCGATGACGTCCCATTTTATAGGTGTAATAGCTTCTTCCAGTTCTTCTAATCTGTATTCTGACATTAGTGTTCTTACATTTAATGTTGCGATATGTATTTTATTATAGTTTCTTTCTCGGTGAGAGGGTGAATTTTTATTTTTATCGCGCGCACTTTCAGTGTAATATAAATTTAAACTTTATTTTCATTACTGTAGTAATTATTATCGAATTCTCGCGACTTCCGCGCGGATTACAGCGAATTCTAGCGCAGACGCGGGAATCCGCGCGACTCGTTAAGTTTCTCATGCGATAATAAGTATTATAGTAATTATTATAAAGTTGATATTCATATGACGCATAAACTGCGCTTCGCTTCGCTGCGCTTCGCCGCGCTTTTGTTGTGAATTGACCCTAAGAAATGTACATAATATTATGTGTGCAAATGGCAGCAAATAAATGTTTGTCAACTTTTATAAGATTTAAAGGTTGCTTTTGCATTTTGTATGGGGTGTCGATTGCTCCTTACATCTACAGCTGCCATGGGGATTGGTGATAGAAGTGAAAAGTTAAAACTATTTTAATATGCTATAGGTACGTAGCTCCGCATAGCAGCAACGATTTAGCGTAGCTTCACTTACCTATGCTGCGTATAGCATGTTTTCTGACGTACTCTCTCAACTCAATATTTTCCCCTGGCTAACCTCTAAAGACGTTTCTCAAAATGAACGACACGGGCGAAGTCACGTGTATATGCATGCAAAAATTAGAACCCATTCAAAGAACATCGCAATTTAAGTTTATGCGTTCCTATTAACCAATAAGTACGTAACCAA
>LUGF01042101.1:39018-52017 GCA_001625245.1 Calycopis cecrops
CGTGTCGGACTGCCGTTCCATCGGAATATGAGTGACGGAATAGAGAGTGCACTTGTGTCTGCGTGCACACTTGTGCACTATAATATGTCCTGCGCAGATGGCTCGTCTCTATAGAGACGGCCGCGTAGCCGAAATCGGCTAGGAGGATATTATTATTATTATTATTATTATTTATGAAGGGAATGAAAGAACATCCATAAAAGGACTTGTGTTTGTGGTGACTTGATCCAGCTCTAACGGCCTCCCCCATGAAACAACCCCAGAGCTTTTAGTGTAGTCACTTTTAGAGCAGTCGGAGCCATTTTCATAACCACCGACGCCCACAGACATGGGCAAAGAGGTTTTACAGATGCGTAGCTTTCCTTTCTCCTCACCAATCCCATAGGCTACCCGCTACTTACACACCGCACGAAACGCGACGGCACAGCTGTCACTTTACTCCGATATCGTGAAAGTAAGAGGTACCTCCCTGCATCTGGCGTAGCACTAGCTGTGTCTAAAATATTCCCTTCTTAAAATACTTTAACTATCACTTTCAAAGAGGTAGTAAGAGGTAGTGCCACGCTGTATGCTTGCATGCAGCCGAATTGGGCCGGCACAACCGGGGAGGTACCTCTCGCTTACACGAGACCGGCGTGAAGTGACAGCTGTGCTGTCACGTGTGTAAGTAGCCGGTGGCCCATGGAGGTGGGAGGAGAAAGGGGCGCATCTGTATAGTCTCTATGCAGATGTCTATGGGTAGTCATGAAAATGGCTACAACTGCTCGTTTGCCCCCCTATACCATAAAAAAAAAAGGAACTTTCGGTTTTCTGGGTTTTATGAAAGAAATTAAGAAAATTTCTTACGAAAACTGGTGCACTTGGTAAGGACTTTAACCCCCTAACCCTTTGTTCTTGGGTTAGATGTTTCTTGGGGCCCTTCCCCATGAAACATCCAATGGTATGATATAATTGCCTGGTCCCCAACTCTGCTGAATGCTCCTCAGCACTTCCTATAAATTGTCATCAAATTGGCATCAAGTGAGGTTTCGTAATGAACCTCACATTCCTCCGTCCAATTGTTTGGGGTCCGGTACAGCATTGCATGCGTGCCTGAACGCCCATGGGTACAGCATACCGCATGACACAACACCGCCGACCGAATACCATCTTTACACCAAGGCTTTAAGAGTCTATTCCGTCTGAACGTATTGAGATGAGGCAAATTTAAATTAGCTTCGCTCATGTATATATTAAAATGATTGTGTTAATGTATGTTTGTCTTTATTTCTGTGTTTATGAGTTTGCTTGTATTAGTTATTTATTGAGGCAAACTTGCTGTTGAATAATGTTTGCTATTTAGGCACATAAGACAATAAGTGTGGTGCTAGTTGTGTCACACGGTTTGACCCGCTTTACCTTTGAGATGTTACGTGATGGTATTTATCATATAGCCTCCTCGATATCTAAAGATCTCAGGCTGATTTTTTTTATAGGGGGCAAACGAGCAGTCAGAGCCATTTACATGACTGTCGACGCTCATAAATATTCGTATAGGGGCTAACAGATGCGCTTCCCACCTTTCTCCTCCCACCTCCATGAGCCGCCGGCTACTTACACGCCGCATGAAACGCGACAGCACAGGTTTTTTTTTTTTTGATATAGGAGGGCAAACGAGCAGCCGGAGCCATTTTCATGACTACCGTCGCCCACAAACATCCGCATAGAGGCTATACAGATGCGCTGCCCTCCTTTCTCCTCCCACCTCCATGGGCCACCGGCTACTTACACACAGGTGTCACTTTACTCCGCGCCGGTCTCATATTAGCGAGAGGTACCTCTCCAGTCGTGCCGGCACAATTCGGCTGCATGTAAGCATGCAGTGTTCCTCAGATATTAGCGCGTTCACTCAAACTCTTCAGCTATAGAATATTTAAAACAAAGTCGCGAGTTACGTCTAGTGTGTAATTGAGTTTTCGATTTGCATAGACGGCCTCTTGGACTATAAATAGAACAGCTCGCTAGCCGCGACCGGCGGCTGCGCCTGCTTACGTAATGTCAACTTGTCGCTGTATAATTATGTTGCTGCGCTTTGCTTAATATTGATTTCATAACTCTAACGTTATTTTACTTGGGGCAGGTTTCTATTAAAGCAGGGTTTCTTACACTTTTACTGTCACGGACTCCTTTTCAGAATTTAAAAGCTCTGCAGACCCACGTTTATTTCAGTATTTTTTAAAACTAACCCAATTTATATAATATCTATTATATTAAAACCACTGTATGTACACAAGTATGTCAAGGTTTAAATGAGCTATTGCGAACCCCTGACACATACGCCACGGTCCCCCACGGGGTCAGTGGACCCCACTTTAAGAAACCCTGTGTTAAAGTGACCCAAAGGGGCAGCTACTCTGTCTCGCTTTGTGAGTTTTGGTAAGGGATCGACGAAAGGAAGGTTATAAATTAGAGTCTAAGTTTTCGAAAATACTGAAATGAAAACTAATACAAGTGTCAAAGGTAAATTTGGTTAAAAGTGGTGTAGGGGGGGAGGGTAAACGAGCAGTCGGAGCCATTTCATGACCACCGACGCCCATTGACATCCGCAAAGAGTCTATACGGATGCGCTGCCCTCCTTTCTCCTCCCACCACTTTACGCCGGTGTCGTGTAAGCGAGAGGTAACTCCCCGGTCGTGGCGGCCCAATTCGACTGCATGCAAGCATGCATACGGTTGCCAGGTGTCAGGATATATTCGGACAAGTCCGGCCTGTCCGACTTTTGCTAAGCTTTTGACGAGTTTACCAAAACGTTCGCGGGCGTGTGATTGTTAGGGTTAATTCACACCAAAAGCGCAGCGAATCGGAGCTCAGTTTATGTGTCATACGAATTTCAACGTTATAATAATTACTATAATACTTATTATCGCATGAGAAACTCGAACGAGACGCGCGGATTCCCGCCAAGTCGCTGGAATGCGCTAGAAGTCGCTGGAATGCTCCAGAAGTCGCGAGAATTCGATAATAAGTACTATATTAATGAAAATAAAGTTAAAATTCATATGACACATAAACTGCGCTCCGCTTCGCTGCCCTTCGCCGCGCTTTTGGTGTGAATTGACCCTTAAAACCTCTGGTACCGACCACGTGTTCGCTGCGTGTTTTTGAAGCGTTCATGAACGTCCGCGGTAACCGAAAGGTTAAAGTAAGTCTCAAAAGAGTAATAATAATAAGCGCATATGACAAAACTATCACTTTCTTTTTTAAAAACACAGTGTGTCAGGCTTTCAGGCTAAATTAATGTCCGGCAAAATTTTAGCCTGTTTTTGATTTTTGGGCCTGGCAACCATACATGTGTACGCCCCCAAATGAAAGATTGGCTTGTGTGTTGTGGTGCTCAGTAAGAGGTCCGTTAGTACGGAACCTCCAGTGGCTACCGGCTCACACTTGCTCGGTTTTTGTAATAAAATTAATTTACAACCAATTAACATAATCCAATTTCGACGCGCTGGAGAAACTCCAATAAAACAATTAAAATATGACAATGTTGTTGTGCGGACAGGGCTGTCAGTAATTGTTTGTTTATTAAATTGGTTGTTTTAATAAGTTGTTTGTTACAATTTAAGACACCTAACCGTATACGGCTACGTGTCTGAAAGTATTTGTTTGTTGGTTAAGTTAATTTGTTGGTTATTTTAATAAGTTATTTGTTAATGCTGAAATTATACGTAATTCTATCTTGTTAGAACGTGTTTCATTTAAAGAAAAAGATGACTTATTGGTTAATACCATTTCGATAAGATTTCGATTTTTTTAAATTAAATATGATTTATGATCAAATAGACTTGTTCAGTGAAAAAGTGTGTAAAACAGTAATAATATATTATGTGAGATAAATGTTGCTTTTTAGGTTCCCGTAACCAAGGCCCAAAGAGCACCGCAACGGTCTATCACTAAAACTATCTGTCTGCCCGTCTGTATGTCACCAGGCCGTATCTCAAGAACCGCGATAGATAGACATTTGAAATTTTACGTACTATCTAATTATATGTAGCCACTTTGACAATAAATACTAAAAATAAGTAAATTATAATTATGGAACTGAAAAAGGTGAATTCAAACTTAGACGTGCGACACGATATGAAACGATATACACTTATACATAAGTAAATATTTTAGGTATCCGCAAATATAAGTTTGTCCACGTTGTAACGCGCGTGCCTCCCGTTAATGCGGAACCCTTGCATCGAGTCCGAATCGCACATTGTCTATTTTATACACATTTCCACCAGACGACCTGATCATAAGCCATTGTTAGTTTAGTTTCGTCAGGCTATGCCCTTCTTAGTTAAGAAATCTTTTTGCACATAAGGTTGTCTGGAAGATATTGATCTCAAGCAATAAGACCGCCTTTTGTACACAAGAAGTATTTGTTTATCGTCCTCTATGTAATTTTTTTTGTATATTTTTTTATGCACAAGAAAGTAGGTATATATTACTATTATTTCTTTCTATTTATTTCTAATTCTGACAATTGACAGCCCTGGCTATCGCCATCGTTTTCGTTAAAACGGTACAACACATCAGTAATAATAACATAAAATCCACAAAAATATATTTATAACGTTATCAGTCACATCCTCCGGATTACTTATCAGCCACCAGCTTCCTCCGCCGGCTCAGTTGGCTGACGGACGTCCAACATGTACCAGGTCCTACTCGTGCTCGTGATGGTGGCGTGCTGCCGGGGAGACCAGTGTGAGTAGACACTTTTATATCCAATTTTTTTTTTTTTTTTTTTTAATGGTATGGGGGGACAAACGAGCAGTCGGAGCCATTTTCATGACTACCGACGCCCATAGACATCCATATAGAAACTACACAGATGCGCTGCCCCTCCTTTCTCCTTCCACTTCTACAGGCCACCGGCTACTTACACCGCACGAAACGCGACAGCACAGATGTTACTTCGCGCCAGTCTGTAAGCGAGAGGTACTTTCCCGGCCGTGCACGCATGCAGTGTGGCACTACCGCTACCTGGCAACCCTACCTCCGAGTCATCTCTATAGACATAACAAGCCATCTGCAGTACATAGGTACAGATGTGCACACTCGAAACTATACATGTCGTAAAACAACTAACACTTTCAGTAAGAGGAACTTACCAAATTTCAATGGCGCGTGACTACATTTTTTCGCTCACACGTAAGAAGACGTATATGGTAAGTAAACACCTTCATAACAATTATACAAATTACAGAAGCAGTGACGGAGAAAGTTTAGTGTTGTGAACAGACGTACCAGTATGATCATCAACTTCATTTAATTACCTTTTGGATGGTCTACTTTTTAGGGCTCCGTACCCAAAGGGTAAAAACGGGACCCTATTACTAAGGCTCCGATGTCCGTCCGTCCGTCCGTCCGTCCGTCTGTCACTAGGCTGTAATCTCATGAACTATGATAGTTAGACAGTTGAAATTTTCACAGATGGTGTATTTCTGTTGCCGCTATAATAACAAATACTAAAAAATTAAATAATATGTTGTTGGTAAACGAGCAGTTGGAGCCATTTTCATGACTAACGACGCAACATCCGCATAGATGTTATACTTATAGATGCGTTGCCCTCGCTCCTCCATCCACGGGCCACCGGCTACTTACACACAACACGAAACGCGACAACACTGCTATTATACGCCGGTGTCGTGTAATCAAGAGGTACCTCCATCGTACCCGCCAAATCAGCATGCATACAGCATGGCACTAAAAGTACATGAAAAAAAGCGTGTTTTTTTAATCTTTATTGACTTCCAGCTCCCCTGGCGAAGGAGCTGCTGGATCCGGAGTGGCAGCACCTGGTGGCTGCGGGGGGCATCGACATCGGCCACGGCAGGGTCAAGAGGTTCGTGGACCTGAATACCTCTGAGGTACGTGGTGGGATGTATTTTTTTTATAGTATAGAAGGGAAAAACTGTAGTCCCCATTTTCAGGACCAATACACGACGCTCATAGACCATGTGGATATACAAATGCGATGCCTTATTATTATTATTTATAATTGGAATTACTTCCTACTCCTCCTACTTTCTTCTGATTAAATTCGTTGCGGGTCCAAAGACTGATTTAGCTTTTCCCTCGGACTCCCTGCGATCATATCAAAGGGTCAAATGTGGTTGCCGCTGTCGATCCTGGCGACACAGGAGCAGCAGCGGTGGGAACGAGTGGTGGGCCAAAGCCCGATAAAAAAAAGATATGATGGCTTTCTTCCTGCTCCCTCCTCCATGGACCAGCGGTTACTTATACGCACAAAACGCGACAGTTCTCAAGCAAATTGCAATCTCTTAAAGCACAAAAATATTATACTTCAAAGGTAATGCAATCAAAAGATACAGAATAATATTTTCTTTAGGACACAAGATCTTTGTTCAGGAGATATTGTAAATCAACGAAAACTAATGTATTAAATTGTGAATGGTTTGTACAGTTCACAATTTTTCGGCGGTTTATAATCTCGCGAGTTATTATGTAAACTGACGGTGTTTATAATCGGTATATATTTCCTGATGGCTTAGAAATTAGAATCACGAAATTAGTCAATGCCATGCTGCATGCCATTAATAAATAGTTATAACATACTAGCTGCGCCCCACCGCGCCGCCCGCGGTTTCACCCGCGTAAATTTCGATCCTGTGGAAAATCATCCCTCCCATAGGAACATTTTTTCGGGATAAAAACTATCCTATGTGTTAATCCATGTTACTATCTGTGTGTGCCAAATTTCATGAAAATCGGTTCAGCAGTTTTTGCGTGAAGGAGTAACAGCCAAACAAACAAACAAACATACAAACCTTTACATTTATAATATTAATAGGATAAGGTTGGAAGTATTGATGAACTGAACCTTAATAAATAATAATAGTAAGAGGTAGTGCCACTGCATTGCAGCCGATTGCCGAATTAGGCACGACCGGGGAGGTACCTCTTGCTTACACGATGTTCCCGCGGTACACAACCTACAGTTGACACCATGTGCGGAGGCTCGCATATGCCTACCTATACCCTGTTATTTTTCCTCCCACCTCCATGGGCCACCGGCTTACACACCACACGAAACGCGACAGCACAGCTGTCACATTACGCCGGTCTCGCGTAAGCGAGAGGTACCTCCTAGTACCTCAGTGTGACACTAGCTTTTACTAATTCGTAATGTACAATATAGTACTACAAATGCTAATAACCATAATGTCCGAAGACGCTACCGAGAGTTACATTCCAAATGTGAACAATTCAATTATGTCTAACTGCGAGAAATGGCGCCGCGCCGCATACGGTCGCTTTTGGTTGTAGACTAGTGATGCGACACGACCGGAGACCGGAGACCAGATACCACGTGTAACTATTTAATTGGTCTTAGAGTTCATAATGGTTACGTATGTTAATACTTTATTCCAATATTGGTCAGACAATAACAAACAAAATTTTACCTAACGTATTTTATATAACTAGCGAAAAGAGCAGCTTTATAAGGGCTCGCGAGATTTTTAAGCCGATATCAATATTTCTTATATTTTTTATTATTTATTACAATTGTAAAGAATTTCTCATCCGTAAGTAAACAAAAATTTTCTGTGACCTACCTTTGCGTACCGCTGCAGTAGTTGTTTCGTTTTTACCACCCTGTTCATCTTAATTTATCAGTTAAGAAATGACAAGTGCGTGTCTTATAGGCTGCAACCCCTAAGTTATCGCTTAAAATACGCGACATGGTTCTAGGTGCTATCCTTATTTCCCGAGGTAAAATCTTTTGCTTTCGGACAGGATTTCTTCGAATTCTTTCCCTTACTGCTTTGACCACCTTTCTCGTACAAACACCACGTGAACGGCCAGATCTTTCTCTGTCACCAACAGAGGAAGTCTTATTGTACCTATTTGTAGCCCGGTACACAAACGTTTAACTAATACCAAGTGTATGTAGAGTTTTAAAAATTAAATTTGGTTCCATACCTACTTTGTTTAATGCAATGACTGCTATTCTGTTCTCTTAATCACCCCATTCTATTATAATATCGCAAAATATTGCACAATGTGTTGGCGCCAAAATGAGAAAACACAACGAACAATCGTGTAATAGACAGATTCCAAATTGAAATGTAATATTTTTAAATTTTTAAATGTAGCAGTATTTATGGCCAGATTTTTCATAGTAATTAATTCGGTATCATGGTGCCCATCACTAGCGGTGTCCCCATTACCATGGCCAGTGCTGATAGTTTTTAAATGTGTCTAGTTATCGCCTATGGAATTCACCTTCCCTCAGGCGACAGCAGTTTCTACATCATAATATTATGGATGAGTTGATAAACAAATGTCTACATTGTAAATTTCATGCCTTTGAATGAATAAAGTATAATTTCTCCTACTAATATAACGTGAAAGTATATGTTCGTAATTATTTCTCCTAAACTCTCTCAGTTCACTTTCACACAATATGGAATGAATTACGAATTATTTCATTATTAGAAAAAATATACCATTGAAATCAGCCATTTTCATCGGTTTAACGTGGGTGGCACAGCTAGAACATGGAAAAGTTAAATAGTTACGTAATACAATGAAACAGATATAACCTACAATACATTTCACATTTACTGACCTTATTGCTTTATCTTCATACATCACTATAGAATCCTAAAAAAATTAACTTTTTAAATAATCTATATCTATATATCTAATATATAATATTCTCGTGTCACAGTTTTCGTTGCCATACTCCTCCGAAACGGCTTGACCGATTCTCATGAAGTTTTGTGAGCATATTGAGTAGGTCTGAGGATCGGCCAACATCTATTTTTCATCCCGATATTCCCACGGGATCGAAAGTTACGCGGGTGAAACCGCAGGGCGCAGCTAGTCTAATATATAAAATTCTCGTGTCACAGTTTTCGTTGCCATACTCCTCCGAAACGGCTTGACCGATTCTCATGAAATTTTGTGAGCATATTGAGTAGGTCTGAGAATCGGCCAACATCTATTTTTCATCCCGATATTCCCACGGGATCGAAAGTTACGCGGGTGAAACCGCGGGGCGCAGCTAGTACTTACATAAAACTCAAAGGTGACGTAGCCATCTGTCAACGCACAGCTCAAACTACTGGACGGATCAAGCTGAAATTTGGCATCCAGGTAGATGTCACGACGTAGGCATCAGCTAAGAAAGGATTTTTAGAAATTCAACCCCTAAGGGGGTGAAATGGGGTGTTGAAGTTTATATGGATTTCTTCGAAAATGAACGCGGGTGAAACCGCGGGGCACAGCTAGTATCAAATATTACTGTTCAATTTCTCCAAACGTTCATCTATAACTTTCGCTTGAACTGAAAACAAAATTGTTGTTGAAAGTAAGAGTGGAACTGACAGTTAACTAACAAACTACTGTTGTATTCAATATACGTCTTCTATTCTATATCTATATCTATTTTATTCTATAATCTAGTCGCTAGTATCTGCAATTACAATTACAGTAGTAACATGGTTGTATGCACAACATATTTTCCCTCCAGAAATACGTACACTGTACGACAGGCGTATGAGTGAGATGCATCTCCCTGGTGGTACGGCCCAATTCAGCATACCTCTTTAAGATAGTACCTTAATACATAATATTTTAATCGTGATAAAACCCGGGAAAAGGTGGACCACAACAGCAAAGGATCGTCAAAAATGGCGTGAAATGACTGAGACCTTCATTCAGCAGTGGGTTGTTTATGTTAAAGAAGAGAGAGAAGAGAAAACTAGTAAAGAAACTACAGAATGTGTAACAATGTGTAAAAACGCGAAAGTCTGAAACAAATATGTAATCAGGGCTCTTTTTTATAGTATAAGGGAGTAAACAAGCAGTCGGAGCCGGTTCTACAAAATGCCCATTAGTTCTTCTTTCCTCCTTCCCATCTTTGTTACTACAGACAGTTTTTCACGAGTCTCCATCACTTCCAGCCGCTAATGCCCCACCAGATCTGCCTCCTGTCTCCTGCAGAACGGCCACTGCCACTTTTTATAGTATAAGGGAGTAAACGAGCAGTCGGAGCCATTAGTTATCTTTCTATCTTCAGCCAATTTTTTTTTGTAGTATAATGAAGCAAAAGAGCAGTTGGACCCATTTTCATGACTACCGACGCCCATAGACTTCCGCCCCCTGTCATGATAGCTCATAGAGCTCTTCTAGCTCATGACCCATGTCGGTCACTTTTTAGCTGCCGCGCGTGAGCTGCTCCCCTCCGTTAGAGGTGGGAAGAGGAGGACACCCGCTGTCCTCGGCCAAGATAATAATAGTATAATCTATTAATCGCAAGAGTCCGGTTTGCCTTCTCCCAGTAGCTGGGAAAGAAGGGGGGGTCTGCCCCCCCATCGACCACAAATACAGAGGCTTGAGCTCCCCAGTGTGCTCGCCTCTCATATCGATGAAGCTGCACTGACCTTCTGTCTTAGCATAGTTCTACCTAAAAAAAAAAATAGACTTCTGCATCACACACTCCGCCAGTTTTTCACGAGTCTCCATCGTTTCCAGCCGAACATCCCCCACCAGGCCTGCCTCCTGCCCGACGGCAAGAACGGCCACTGCCGCCACCTCCGCTACTGCGTGCAGGACGACTTCCGCCAGGACTTCACCAAGTTCATGGACTACATATGCATCATCAAACACTCGTGAGTATGAGGGGCAAACGAGCAGTCGGGGACAATTCCGCATTTTATTATCTGAATATTACATTGGTAAGAGATAGTTCTGTAGGCATTTTATTTATATTGCTAGCTGACCCGACAAACGTTGTCCTATCATAATAACAGATGGTAACGTGTAACATTCAGTTGCGGAACTATCGAACTCATTTCTCCTCTCTTTATTAAAAAATCATATTTTAATGTCTCATTATCACTTACACAACAATAGCTAATAAGTTAAAATCAAGTTGTACGAGGCTGTGACGAGGAAAATAGAAATCGAAAAATGCTCGCAAAATATCACCCTCATTTCGGCACAGTCGGTTAAAGATATAATAAATGTAAGCGTTACAAAAATGTGGTGAATTTGATAAGCGAGTTATCAAGTGTAAATCCGCCAACTGCCGGGCTACAACGTTATATCACGCGGTCCGCGCGTCCGGAGCCCACGCACGTTTTATATATCACAAGAGTTTTTAGTAAGAGTGATTGAATACACGAGTCCCGCTGAGTTTGTTTTGCTGGTTCTTCTCGGGACGGGACTAGGGTTGAAACGGTGGTAGATGTAATTGTTGACCTTCAAAAAGTATTGTTTATAATTACATTTTGATTAAAAAATATTTTCATGATTACCGACGCGACGCCCATAGACATCCGCATAGAGGTCATACAGATGCGCTGCCCTTCATCCTCCATGGGTCACGACAGCACAGCTGCCGGTAAGCGAGGGGTACCTTCCCGGTCGTGCCTCTACCTCTTACTAACTCATCGTACATACCTGGTTCATCTATAAAACCGTGCTCCCCCAGATCAGTCGGCGTGTGCTGCCCCGAGGGCATGGGAGGCGCCTCCGACACGGCCGTCGCCGGGGACCTCCCGGCCACCGCGCCCAAGGACGAGAACGAGATAAACTTCAAGATCAGCCGCGCGGAGACCAGAGGTTAGATTAAACTGCTAAGCGCATTAACTGTCTTTTATTTAACAGACCTTCATCCCTTCCCAACCCAACATTTTTTTTATGGTATAGAGGGCAATATGGGGGGAGCAGTAGGAGCCATTTACATGACTACCGACGCCCATAGACATCCGTAGATACACAGATGCGTTGCCCTCCATCTTCCTCCTTCCTACATGAGGCACCGGCTACTTACTCACCGCACGAAACGCGACAGCACAGCTGTCACTTTACGCTGGTGTCGTGCAAGCGAGAGGTACCTCCCTTGTCGGCGGAATTCGGCTACATGCATCCATGCAGCGTGGCACTACCTATTACTATTTTATGTACTTTCTAATGGTATATTATCCAAGTCAGAGCCGGATGCTGGTGGGGTTTTAAGGGAGCTGCCGCCCCGGACCCCGTAAGGCCTAAGGACCTTAAGGCTTAACTTAAGGACCCCCTCTCAACTCCTAGGTCACAAAGCCAGCTGACAGCTTATTCAAGTTACAATAAATCTACAATGAGGGTAGTCCATATCATATGATTTTGTTGGATGTTTGGGATATTATATATTACAAGCTTCCGCCCACGGCTTCGCCCGCGTGGATTTCGGACTTCAAAAATGATTCAAAATTTTAACTTATCATGTTATTCTGATATGAAAGCTAGATTACTGTAAAGTTTCATGAAAATCCGTTCAGTAGTTTTTGTGTGAAAGAGTAACAAATATTCTTACAAACTTTCGCATTTATAATGTTAGTAGGATATGTTGATTCGACCTGTTAGTAATATTCATGCAAATTTGAAGAAAAACCATGCACTTTTTGAGTTTTCGAGTTTAATATTATATATTAGTAGGATTTATTCAAGTTAGATCTTAATTTAGGGTTGTCCAGATCTACAAATCTTACCAGAATATACCAGCCAGCTTGGCTTGATTTAGGGTTGCCCACCCAAAAGGCAAACAACTATTACGATTTTAATTGATGGGGCAAACACCTAAAATTATCATCTACGCTGTGGAGAGCTTTGGTGTTTTTGTGCTGGCGTGTTTACGCAGACACATCACACAAGGGCACTCTCTATTCCCTCGTTTATCTAATCCAGTCTTTCCCAAAGTGGGCGATAACGCCCCCTTGTGGGCACTAGATGCTGAGAGGGGGGCGGTAAGGGGCCAGAAACGACATAATTGTCTTTGAATATGAAGGTGTAATAACTAATAAGGGGGCGTTACGAAGTAACTGATTTTCAATCGGGCGTTAGACGAAAAAGTTTGGGAACCTATGATCTAATCCGATGGGACGGTAGTCCAACACGACGTTAGAGAAATTAGACGTACTACATATGAAGAGTCGTCATGTTCATAGAGAT
>LUGF01042101.1:53365-72326 GCA_001625245.1 Calycopis cecrops
CGTGATTATATCAAGGGGTTTTTATTTTTTATTTTTTTATTTTTACTTATTTATATATACATATAATGGTTATAATGGTTACTGCTGTCGTTCCAGGCGACACAGGACTTAGGAATGGCAATGCCTGGAGTATAAGCTAAGCTCGTACAAAACCCAAATACAACATAGCAATGACAGCACCAAGTAGGAAGTAGCGCAATGCAACAGCATCGTACTTTCAGGGATGTCTGTAGTATACTCATTTTTCTGCTAAAAGTTTTCGCACATTATAACGACTCGACGCCGACACCGCAGACCACTCCAACTCAACTCGATGTATGGCATTCAATTTTAAGCTTTATTTTGTCTCTCATGAGTAAATAGGCTATTTGATACTATCAAAAGTATACTACGAATTATAGTCATCATATTAAATAAGATAATAATAAACCGTATACAAGTCTATTTTATATGAAATAATGCATATTTATTGTAAAATTTGCGAAATAAAGAAACAATTGTTTGTCAACGTCAAAAACGTTTTGTGATCGGTTGAAACTCAGATGACGTCACTGATACGTGACGTCACAAGTAAACTCTAGCCGAACTGAGTGTTTACACTTTTGTCACTTGCGTTTGACGTCAATCTAATCATATTGCGCCGCCATGACAGCTTGCACTGTTTTAGGCGCGAGTGTAATAAGTTAATAACTCAAACTTTAACATTATTTTTTGTTGTTAATACTGATTATTTTCTGGAAATACTTATGTTACGTGCTTAACAAGTCATAAAGTATGAAATAAAACAAATCAAAAAAATGTCAGATACCCTATTAGTCGACTTTGTAAGTTGAAAGTATAGGACGCAGGTGCGATGCGTGGTCCACGTGTTATCCACCTATTAACAATTTACAAAGTTGACTAATTTAATTACTAATTCTTAATAGATTCTGGTAAGTGTGCCTATCGATGACCTTAGACATCTACATAGCCAGAGGATAAGCAAATGTGTTTCATTATCCTCTTTGTCGTTGTTTCTTCTGAATTGATGTATGAACCGCCACAACAGTCGGCGGATTAAACTATATCGCAATGCAGTACTACCACTAAAGTATAAAAGCGTATTAGTACAGCTATGAATTATGATAACATGGATGATTGTGGACTGCGCCCATAATGGCTTCATGGGAAGCAGCAAGGTGTCTAAAGCGCCCTTAATAGTTCCAGCAGGGACATGGCGAAAGGGTATTTGACACGTTCGGAACGAAAGGGCCTCGTAATGCCTGACTTCACAGCCTTGAAAGATATTGAAGTCGTACAACTCGGTCTCATATAGGCTGTACACACAAACATACACAACAGTGAGTCTACGCGCTGCACCACCCCTGAGTGGAATCTGTAGTGTGTTGGGCTTGCGGCACAATACCTTGTAGCCCATATCTGAAACCTCTCATATGCCAACATTTTTTTTTTTATGATATAGGAGGACAAACGAGCAGCCGGAGCCATTTTCAAGACTACCGACGCCCACAAACATCCGCATAGAGGCTATACAGATGCGCTGCCCTCCTTTCTCCTCCCACCTCCATGGACCACCGGCTACTTACCGCACGAAACGCGACAGCACAGCTGTCACTTTACGCCAGTCTCGTGTAAGCGAGAGGTACCTCCCCGGTCGTGCCAATTCGACTGCATGCAAGCATGCAGTGTGGCACTACCTCTTACCATACATCATCACCGTCTTTGGCAAGGTGCCTCGCATCAACGCAACAGGCAGTCTCGAAAGTTATTCAGTCGTAATAAAGGACCGACACCTTAAACTACTTAGTCATACCCCCATAAGATATAATGCCAGGACGCTATCCATCCAATTTGTCCAACACGAGTCATGTGCCTCTCGCTCACATAACACCGCCGTGAAGTAACAGCAATGCTCTTCCACTTCATGCAGGTGGTTACAATTATGCTGAAGTCTGTGTATTGTTAGTCATGAGAAGTCTCCAACTATTAGTTGGCCCTTGTTACAAAAGGCTTGAACATGGCATCATTACATATTACTAAGTTTGGCTTGGCAAACATTGGTAAGAGGTAGTGCCACACTGCATGCTTGCATGCAGTCGAATTGGGCCGGCACGACCGGGGAGGTACCTCTCGCTTACACGAGACTGGCGTGGCGTGTGCGGTGTGTAAGTAGCCGGTGGCCCATGGAGGTGGGAGGAGCAAGGAGGGCAGCGCATCTGTATAGCCTCTACGCGGATGATTGTGGGCGTCGGTAGTCATGAAAATGGCTCTGGCTGCTCGTTTGCCCTCCTATATCGTAAAAAAAAAAATACTACTAAACCCATG
This sequence comes from Calycopis cecrops, assembly GCA_001625245.1. NCBI lineage: Eukaryota > Metazoa > Arthropoda > Insecta > Lepidoptera > Lycaenidae > Calycopis > Calycopis cecrops. The sequence goes on from LUGF01042101.1 coordinate 55,691, forward strand.
ATGCATATAGATAGAACATACTTTACATGCATTTCTACATCATCATCATCATCTACATTACTCCGCCACTGTCCACAGGTTGCGGTCTGAGCACGCGAGCGCAGTCCCGGGTAGTGGGTTCGAGGCCGGCCAACCCGCGCGAGTGGCCGTGGATCGCCTCCGTGACTCCGACCGGCTTCGACCAGTACTGCGGAGGGGCGCTGATCACGGACAGACATGTGCTGACAGCTGCCCACTGCACTAGGAGGTAGGTGTTAGCCGTGCTCTTTTACCTCTTATTCTTACCTCTTAGACATTTTTTTTTTTTATGGTATTAGGGGGCAAACGAGCAGTTGTAGCCATTTTAATGACTACCGACGCCCATAGACATCTGCATAGAGACTATACAGATGCGCTGCCCCCCTTTCTCCTCCCACCTCCATGGGCCACCGGCTACTTACACACCGCACGAAACTGTCACTTCACGCCGGTCTCATGTAAGCGAGAGGTACCTCCCCGGTCGTGCCGGCCCAAGTCGGCTGCATGCAAGCATGCAGCGTGGCACTACCTCTTACTAGCGTGAGACATTTCTTACCTCATATAATTATAGTAATGTGGGACCTTCAACCTCTGTCTGTATTTCTGATCCGATACAACTTAGAAGTCTTCCAAAAATATCGGTTGTCTGTAAAGTCGGTTTACTGACGTCGACGTCTTAAGAAAATACTGATGAAATGGTAGCATTTTTCAAAAGAAAATTTTAATTTCATTTGTGCGAGGTAACGCCGCATAGCGAGGTAACGCCGCATAGCGAGGTAACGCCGCATGAGTCATGTTTTGACGTGCGTACAGCCGGCTCAATCGAATTAGACGTTGTCACGTCAAAAATTATATTATTTAAAGGTCGGCAACGCGTCTGAAAATTGTCAGGCCTTGAGGATGTCTATGGGTGTCGGAAGTCATAAATGTCTTGCCCCCGCCTCATAAAAAACTGAATAGGTCAAACTAGGGAGGTGTCATTTGCTTAGATTACTAGAATGGACTCACGCTCTTGTACCTATGCTGCGTTTCCTGCAGTAAATTAAAAGAATATCTGAATTCCATGAGCTCGTGATGATGAGGAGCACTGCAACTGCATCACCTCTTGTGCTAATGTGTATGGATATTGGTTACTCATTGAAAGATTTTTCTAACGCTACCTTGCCTCCTATACAATAAGGAAAGAGTGAGACACACATGCCACCATGTTCGTAAACAGGGGCAGAGAGTGAATCCCCTTACATCTCTTGCAATACACTTAGTATGGAATAAGTGGACAGAAGAAGTGATCAGAAATTTAAAAACGTTAAACTGTGGACACACTATTCAATTTTAGAAAACCACAATACATATATTATGTGGTAGGTATATCTTGTTGATTTTATTTCGACATGTCCTTATGGTCCAGCCTTTCTTTTCGTCCACATCTCTTCTGTTCAATTTTCCTGCTTCAAGACCTATCTATTCATCCACGTCATCTCTTATCTTCCATGTCATTTGAAAAACCTAATTCGTCCACTTTACTTTTCCATATTCCAGATGGAAAGCCGAAGATCTCTTCGTCCGTCTCGGAGAATACGACATGGACCGCACCAACGACTCTCGCTCGTACAACTTCAAGGTGGTAGAAGTGAGACAGCACGAGCTATACGAGGTGGCCAACTACCACAACGACATAGCCATACTCAAGCTGCACCGAGCTGCTGTCTTCAACACCTACGTGTGGCCCATCTGTCTCCCGCCTCTAGGGCTGGAGTATACTGACGAAATCGGCGTTGTTATTGGTAAGTTTTTATAGTACTGGCTGCCTGAGGTGGCACTACCTCAGAGCAGCGTGGCACTACAGCATGACAGGCTGGCACAGACATGGCACTACCTCTCACTTACCTCCGCAGGCTGGGGCACCCAGTGGTACGGCGGCCCCACCAGCGCCGTGCTCATGGAGGTGTCGGTGCCGGTGTGGGCGCACCAGCAGTGCGTGACCTCCTTCAGCGACTCCGTGTTCAACGAGACCATATGCGCCGGCGGACGGGAGGGCGGCAAGGACGCCTGCCAGGTATTGTGCACCTTTTTGAAGTAAAACTTCTTTACTCGCGCTACACTTGGGGAGTAAGCTGTTGAATGTGTGACGAGAGCGCCACGAAAAGTGTGATTGGGCGACGCGGGGAATCTCTTTTAAAAACTGCCGGGCCTCGATATGGTCTGGAGCGCCAGTTTCGGATCCTAATAATGGCCGACTATTGGCTAAAGCCATGCGTGCCATCAGCCTCCTTTGATACGATGCCCCGGCTCAGTCAGCGACATGCCACCTCGGCGGCTGGCCAGTCCCTCATATTGGACCGAACTCCTCAGGGAACCTACCTAGACTACCTGACTGCTGACTAACAAATTTGAAGTGAACATTCTGTAGCGGCGGTAGGAGAGCTAAAATTATTATAAGCTAGCATCAGCACAGGAACTGAGCTATTCTAATTCGTAGCGCAACGCAGCGCTACAAGTGTGTACTAAATACAGGTCATTGCTACTTGATAATTTTGTATTTTGAATTATAAATTTTGAAAAAAAAGATAGTGTTTTTATCAAGGCAAATTATGATTCTTCTTTGGTCCTTATACTTTTGGAGAAGGAATTTGAGCGCCATTAGTTCAGTTCTGCCTCTGTGGGAAGCCAAGGTATTTTTATAGTATAAAGCATATACAACGAGCATCGGATCCTACTAGTACCCATGGCCATAGACATCTGCATAACTTAAGAAGCCAACCAAGGGGCCCGGAGCTAGGAGAACTTGTAGTTTTGAGAAGGGGGCCCTTTTGTGAGTACAAAAATGATCTTAGGGCCCTTAACCCTTACAGAGCCCGGGATTGCAGCCCCTCCAAACACCCACCTGGATGCAGCGCTGCCTCTAATCCTCCTAATGGGCCAGCCTAGTAATTGTTATCTGTTACAGGGCGACAGCGGGGGCCCCCTCATGTACCAGATGTCGTCAGGTCGCTGGGCCATCATCGGGGTGGTGTCGTGGGGCATCCGCTGCGGGGAGCCCAACCACCCGGGGCTCTACACGCGCGTCGACAGATACCTCCCGTGGATACTGCAGAACTCACAATTCTAAGACAATTACCAGCAGAAAAGCACTCTGAATATTGCAGAATTCGCAGTCCTAGTAAAACTCCCAGCTGAAATTACTGCAGAATTCACAATTGTAATATAATGCCCAGTAGAAAACACTGCAGAATTCACAATTCTAATAGCAGCAGAAATTGCACATCTATCAATTTAAGTGCTGCAATGATTTTATTCTGTATATCTAGTGATTTTACAGCATATTCATTAATGTGTACTAGTTATTTTATACCTTTATTTCTAATACAATTCGTAGAAATTACACTTTTGTCAACATAAATGTACCTACTCTGCATTGATTTTGTGATGATCTAGTGTTTTTTATAGAATGTTCATAATTAAAGTGTATATTATTTTACGTCTTTATCGCGTTTTATTTTGGGATTAAAGTATAATATAAAATATAACTAACAATATAAAGTACATATATATTTCTGTAGTATTTATTGTCTATTAGTAATTTTTTGTATACTATGGGAAACTCCACACGGTTGGAAAGTGGAGGGGCGGGAAGGATGGTAAACACGGTTTTGATGTCGTAATTTCCGCATACGTTGCACATTATATTTCTTTTTCTACGTACGTTTGAAATTTTGCATCAGTTTACTTTCTTGATACATAGTGACAATATTTAGACCTTCTATAGGCACGAGAAATATTTACTTTTGAATTTTTTGGAAATGTCGACAATCAAAGTTTTCCTTCACTGTTCAAGTGATGCGACATTTACCAATTAGTATATCACATTTTGATAAATGCGGCGTGTGGCGTGCTCAAACTCACTATTATCAACACAAAACCTATTTGATTAGCCCAATTTCTGCGTTCCTAAACCTAAAATCTGGCGTCTTTAATCATTTCACCACACTCTTCGATGGCCTGGAGTATTTCGAGAATGTTCTTCCTCTCCGGCGGCGGATGGAAGGTCAGGGACAGACGGAAGAAGTTCTTGCGACCGCGGAGAGGCGAGTATCCTATCAGCAGACGAGAACTCAAAGTCAGTAGTTCTTTTATCTTCGGTGTTATCTGAAACACAGAATTTTATATTATATAAAGGGTTAGTTTTTAGTCACCGGCCAAATTTTAATTATAGAAGCAAACATCATTCCAAGGGTGTGTTTTAAAATATTATCGTCTAATTGTAATTTTGTTATATAAAAATCGATTTCAAATGGACCTTAAAAATACATGGATCGTTGTTCGTACACGAAATGTATCGATTTAAAGGTCAAAGTCGCCGGGCTTCGCGACACGCGAGCTAGATGCCACGTGGTGACCAAGAAATATGTTTATAACATGGGACAGAGTAATTGTATCTAGTTATTTTTTTATTGGTTTTTATTTCATATATCGAAAATATTATTAATTATACCACCGAACCGATAATATACCGAACCAAACCTGAAAGGAGACGTTTCATTTTTGTATGGACATTTGGCCTCCATGATGTACAGTTGTGAGCAAGTTTCTAAAAATATACTTAACAGCAATCAACTTACAATTTTGTTTAAAATTACCTCATTTTTGGGTTCACGAAGTGTTTAAAACCCATACATTGGAGTACTAACGTCAACTTGACAGTTCGTCGTCTAACATTTGATCGTATATATGAGATTGTTTTTATTTTTGAACCAAATGACCAAATCAAATACAAATGTGTTTGTATTTTTAATGTGATAGTCAATTTTTTGCCGATCTACAGCTTTATGTACATCATGCGGGCCAGAAATGAAACGTCTCCTTTTGGCCGGTGACCAAAAACTAGACCTGTATATTTTATAGTATTAGGGGAGCAAATGAGCGATCGGAACCTGCGCTCCGCGGTTTCACCCGCGTAAGATTCGATCCCGTGGAAGTATCGAAATAAAAAATCGATGTTGGGCGATTCTCAGAACTAGCCGATATGCACACAAAATTTCATGAGAACCGGTCGAGCCGTTTCGGAGGAGTATGGTCAGTAACATGTAACACGAGAATTTTAAATATTTTATATATAGAGATTCTGTCACGGATACAAAATACATCAAAATGGATATTCATACCTTGTGCATCAACTCCCACCATTCCTCATTTCTCTCTAAACTCCTCATGAAACTAGGTATATACCAGAAGCACACATTGGGACATTGTATTTTAGGAGTGACCAACAGGAACCCTGGCCTCTGAGCCACTGTCTCCAGCGCGTACTCCGCTACTTCCATCACATTGTCCATGAGCTGACTGAACCCAACGTCGCCTCTTGCCTTCCACATCATCCACAGTTTGAAGGCATCTATCTGAAAACGTTAATTTGTATAATATAAGAATAACCCCAATTTTATAATTAAAATAATAATGTTATCCCTCGTACCACTTCGATATGGAGTCAGCTGCCTCCCTCGGTATTTCCGGATACGACCCTAATCTAATCTCCAATCAAGAAAAGAATTCATTCTTCTTTCAAAGGTCGGCAACGCATCTGGTGTTGCGGATGTCTGTGGGCGTTGGTAATCACTTTACAATGGGGGATAATTCATGGGGAAATATTTGGGGCCTCACACAAAAAAAGGACGACCGGACTGATGTCCTGGTCAAAGTCGCAGGGAGCCTCTGGATGCAAGAAGCTTATGACCGTGACTAGTGGCGTACTCTGGGGAAGGCCTTTGTTCAGTGGACGTCTCCTGGGTATTGACGATGATGATGATGATGAATAAGCTCGAGATAAAATTGTATCCCACCTTCCTCCCGCACTGCACACTCTTGTCTCCCGTATCATAGCTAACGTCGTAGAACTTGTCCTGTTGGAACAGGTACTGCGCGGCGCAGCAGTTGGCGGCGTGCAGCAGACCCCTCGCCCGCGTCAGCAGCAGCGAGCACTGGAGCGGCGCGCCCGCCATCTTGTGCGGGTTCCACGATATGGAGTCCGCTCTGGAGAGAGAACGAGTGCGGTTGTTATTAGAGAGAGATAGTGATATGCACTGCAGTAGAGCGCCCCCCATCTTGTGGGGGTTACACAATATGGAGTCCGCTCTGGAGAGAGAACGAGTGCGGTTGTTATTAGAGAGAGATAGTGCTATGCACTGCAGTAGAGCGCCCGCCATCTTGTGGGGGTTACACAATATGGAGTCTGCTCTGGAGAGAGAACGAGTGCGGTTGTGATTAGAGAGAGATAGTGAGATGCGCTGCAGTAGAGCGCCCGCCATCTTGTGGGGTTACACGATATTGAGTCCGCTCTGGAGAGAGAACGAGTGCGGTTGTTATTAGAGAGAGATAGTGCTATGCACTGCAGTAGAGCGCCCGCCATCTTGTGGGGGTTACACAATATGGAGTCTGCTCTGGAGAAAGAACGAGTGCGGTTGTGATTAGAGAGAGATAGTGAGATGCGCTGCAGTAGAGCGCCCGCCATCTTGTGGGGGTTCCACGATATGAAGTCCGCTCTGGAGAGAGAAGGAGGGCGGTTGTGATTAGAGAGAGATAGTGATATGCACTGCAGTAGAGGCCCGCCATCTTGTGGGGGTACACAATATGGAGTCCGCTCTATAGAGAGCGGGGTGATGATTAGAGAGAGATAGTGGTATGTACTGTAGTGAAGCGTACAGCAACTTCTTCAACGAAGTTGAGTTCGCTTTTGAGTGAGAACCACATATTTCTTTTGCTGCTTCGGCAAATGGTTTGATAAATATTCGATGTAACGCCTTGGAGTAATGTCAAACCTACTCTTTCTTTGGAATTTACACACATAATTAATGAATACAAACTGTGTAAAGACATGTCAAATGTTGTGAAAAATCTGTATTTTGATTTTACTCAACAACAGATCCCGTGCAACATTGCAGTATCCGTATGGTTATTTTGTTTCAAGTTCATTCTACACAGATCATACAAACCAACCGAACTAACCTTTCAATTCCTTTTAAGCGACTTCGCAGCTTCGGTGACAATATTAGACTGCCCCCCCAACAGGCCTGAAAAAGACATGTTTAAATCTTAAAATTATAGACTAAGTAGTTAGTATTGTACTCAGAGGCAAGACAGTAAGAGGTAGTGCCACGCTGCATGCATGCATGTAGCCGAATTGGGCCGGCACGACCGGGGAGGTACCTCTCGCTTACACGAGACCGGCGCGGCGTAAAGAGACAGCTTGCTGTCGCGTTCGTGCGATGTGTAAGTAGCCGGTAGCCCATGGATGGAGGAGGAATGGGGGCAACGCATCTGTGTATAAACTATGCAGATGTCTATGGGCGTCGGTAGACATTAAAATGGCTCCGACGGCTCGTTTACTACTATAAATAAAAATAAAAAAATCCATGTGTACTGTGTAGTATTTAGACAGTGTACCTATACAGGGTTAGTTTTTGGTCACCGGCCAAATTTTCAAATTTGGTTCAGAATCGATAATACATTCGATCTATGAAATAAAATAAATAAGAAAAATACCTAATATAAAAAATATTTTTATCCCGTACGAAAATAAATACCGTGTGGGTAACATAATTGATCATTGCGGCGGCGCGGCGGCCGCACGCAGTGGATACGAAACACAATCAGCTGTTGAACAACACACTCTTCGGGTGCTAATGCGCTTAGGTATATTTACGGACCGTTTCAAATCGATGTTTATATAACAAAATATTACAAATAAGACGATAAAATTATAACACACCCTTGAAATTATGTTTATTTCCTTATTTTTAAATATGGCCGGTGACCAAAAACTAACCCTGTATATGTATCTTCTAGGGCGCTGACAGTTTTAACATCACTTTGGACCCCTTTATCAACACTGTGGCCCAAATCTGATATGGCAGATACAGGGGTAGCTATGGCCCTGTCTTGAGAAATAAAGACATGTAAGTTTTTATATTAATCATTAAGGAACGTCTGCAGAAAATAAACATAAGTGAATCAGGTGGCTCTTGAAAAATATCAGGCATTTATCCCTACATATAATAAAACTGTGGAATTACATTTTCAGTCGTTCTGTCGGTGTCTTGTGCGGCTTCACGCAAAAACTACTGGACCGATTTTGCTGAAACTTTTTTGTTATATTGGTATACCGTATTAGTCCACGGTAACATTTAGAATATAATTTATCAATATATATAACGCTACAGTCGGTATCTCGACTTAAAATACGCTATTGTAGGGCAAAATAACGGATTGAAAATTCGGCCACATAACATTACACGTTACCATGACAACATATTTTCTAATAATGACAAGACAATGGCTGTCGGGTAGACTAGTTATCAATAAATCACCTATTAATTAATGAAATTGAACGCGTCAAAAACCGGGAGCTTTTCTCGTAATTTAAAAAAGAATACGAATAATCGGAGCCATTTTTATATTCCTGTCCACAAATCGGCTACCGTAAACTCACAAACCGCATCAAAAGCGGTAGCATAGCAGCCATAAGCGTGTAATCAAATAGGTAGGCAACCTCTATTTCACTCCCTTCAGGTTGAAATTTTGAAACATCTTTTCTCAGGGGACACCTGTTGATGATATTGATATAATATCCCTTATAGATCAACCATATGAAATGAAAATGAAAATGGAAATGTTTTTATTCTTAATTAGAATTGTACAAGTCATTTTTTATCATCATCATAATCATGAACAAATCACTTTTTGAACGTCAACAACTACCACTTACCACCAGTTCAACCCTAGCCCTGTCTTGAGAAGAACCGGCGAAACAACAACATCGGGGTAATCGGAATGAGAATTTCTTCGCCTGTGGTTATCGTCCGCGTCGAGTAAATAACATTGCCCATCAATTTACTAACAGTGAAGTTGAGACCAAGGGGGAGGGTTAGTTTTGATATAGCGAAAGCCTTTGGCAGTTTAGAGAACAGAATGAAAATGCAAAACATATAATATTATACCTACATCAACATGCATCCATACGCCGTACTTCGCGCAGACATCAGCTATCGCCTCCAGGTCGTCTATAGCTCCCAGCACCGTGGTGCCAGCTGTGGCGTTCACCATCACAGGGTGTTTCTCTCCCAACTCCTGGATGGCTCTCTCCAGGTCTGCCACCACCATCTGGCCGCAGTCGTTGGTTCTTATGATACGTATGTTGTCCGTGCCGAATCCAAGCCAATGTGCACCCTTTTTGATGGAGTAATGACTCTGGAAATTAGGACAATCTGAATTAAGTACAATCTAGATGGAGGAGAGTCACCTAGACTGAGGTTCCAGATATCGGACACCAAAGCAAAAGAAGGAATTTCATGTAAAAGAGCAAAGCCTTTTTCATGGGAGTTGTGGAGCGAATGTTTCGCTCCCTTTCCCATTCATGGGGCTTGTGCGCAGGAGCAGTGCTGCGTATATTGATGTCGATAAGTGTTCGTAAGTGTTTATGTAACTCAAAGCACTTGTACTAGACCTAGTTTTATCGATAAGTCTTGACCTGCGCCGGTAGCGCACAACCCTATCCTGGATTTACTGGAGCCTACTCGATTGAAAAATCTTTGCCTCTTATTACTGAGTATCTTATGAGTAAGAGGTACCTCTTAGAACCCACTCGATTGAAAAAATCTTTGCCTCTTATTACTGAGTATCATATGAGCAAGAGGTACTTACCTCTTGGACCCTACTCGATTGAAAAAATATTGATTTATGACCCCGTCTGTAGCGACATAACAGAACTTTAGACTTACATCTTCCGAGGTGAATATCACCATCTCTGGCAGATTCCTCACCCCCTGGGTCTTCACCTGAGGAAACGCCCTGTACCTGGCTGCCACCAGCGCGTAGAATATAGCCATGCTGCCTCCGGGACTGAAGATGCCGTCCCCACCGGCTAGCCCGAAGAGGTCCAACGCGTGGTTGATTATCTTGGACTCTATTAGCGAGAATGCCGGGGCGACCTCGAATGTGTACCTGGAAATTAAACGATTTTATAGAATTTACTCTTTAAGAAACGATTTAAATGTGTGGAGTAACATTGTGTCTTTTGAGTACAATAGGTACGTTGGTCATATCAGAAAATATAATGAATGTTACTTATTGTGAAATATTCATTAATTATATATTAGCTATGTATCTTTTATCTGGGGACACGGCAGTGCCCCCGTCAAATCGAGCAAAAAAGTGGCACGGCCGTACCATCCTTTTCTCGAAGCAACTTAGGCCAATTTCGATTCCCTATAACTTGGAAGTGGATAAAACAGGAAGCCTAAAATTTTAGTATTTCAGCAGACGTTGTAAATACAGGTTATATTCAAAATTTCATTCAATTTGAACCAGTAGATTAAGAATAGGAACTTGTTAAAGTTTCTCGATTTTGTCACTCACTGACTGACCGATCATCAAAAGTTTAAGGCACTTCTAGCAGACATAGAAGCTTAAAATTTAGAATACAATTGGCATTTAGTGTCTAAACTAAGAAAACAAAAAATCATTTGTAAGTTCAGTCCAGTTTTTTAGATACATCATCCCATATAAATATATAGGATTACAAAGTTAGATTTGCAGTCGAATTGCAGTAGAATAACCGGTGTAGATAGGTTTTTAGATGTATGAGGCATAACGGGAAAGATATCATATCGATATTAAAAATCTTTTACATTTTAAATAAAAACATCGGCTTGGCCATCGCATGATTCGATTGTATGTATCACACCACACAGCACTTCGGGCCCGCAACCTGGTTTCTCACCAAAGTTATTCCGAATGGACTATTAAACAATCGAATCATGCGATGACCAAGTCGATGTTTTTATTTAAAATGAAAAGATTTTTAATATTGATATGATAATAACTTAAGACAGAAGGTTCCTTAAGTAGGGACTAAATAAATTAACCGACTTGGTATTACATGGATCTCACAACTTTTTATGGTAGAAAGACTGAGCTGTGAGACTTGTTTTTTTTACAGGATGTTTTTGTTGGGATATTATTTAATCTGTACCTACTCGTACTAATAATATAAAGCTAGAGTTTGTTTTTTTGTTTGTTTGTTTGAACGCTAATCTCTGGCACTACTGATCCGAAATGAAAAATTATTTCAGTATTAGTGTGGTATTAGTCCATTTAGCGCGGAAGGTTATAGGCTACTTTTTAACCGACTGCGGTAAAAAAAATTGCGGTTGTCCTCTAGTTCTAGTATAAAGCAAACAAAATATTGAAAAAAATAAACATGGTTTTTTTTATAGCATAGGAGGCAAACGAGCAGTTGGGTCACCTGATGTAAAGTGATCACCAACTCCCACAGACATCTGTAACACCAAAAAAAATAAAGGTACTTATTGATTAAGAATATAAATATTCCTTTATTTCTCACTTTCTAGCCATGTGACAAGCTTGGGATAGAAAACAAGCGACATTGCAAATAATTAATATCGTGTGTCAACACCTAGGTTCTAGCTTAGCCAATGGGATTCTAGAATGTTCGTCCGGTAACGGTGTCTGCCCTTCGAACTGACCGCCGCGGTGTACAACTATTTACCTAATGAGTTGCATATTAAATATATAGTCGACATACCCACTTATACATATTAATCGAGCTTGGCCGGTCGCCCACCGCTGCTACTCCTGTGTCAGGATCAGAAGCAACCACATCGTCATTTTGATATGATATCAGGGAGGGCGAGTAAAAAAAACTGTCTTGGGACCCGCAACAAATTTAATCAGAAGAAAATAGGAGGAGTATGAAGTAATTCCAATTTCCCTCCCTAATCAAAGCGGGAGACAGTACAACATGGCATCGACTTATTGGAGAAGCCAAGAAGAGAGAAGGCAGCCAGGTGAGGTGGGTTCTCGGCTTCAAATACCGGGACGGACTAAAAGTGATCTTGGGATTTTGCATTTTATAAATGGGCAAGAGCTACTTCTGGCTTCAATTCGATTTGAAAAAGCTCTACCTGTTACTACTGAGTAACATATATCTTAAACTAGCTGTGCCCCGCGGTATCACCCGCGTTTACTTTCTAAGAAATCCATACAAATTTCAACACCCTATTTCACCCCCTTAGGGGGTGAATTTCTAAAAATCCTTTCTTAGCGGATGCCTACGTCGTAACATCTACCTGGACGTCAAATTTCAGCTTGATCCGTCCAGTGGTTTGGGCTGTGCGTTGATAGCTGGCTATGTCACGTTTGAGTTTTATATATATATAGATTTTAATTTTGTATTTTTATTTTTTGTATTATGTCACTTGTAGGTTATATGTTGGTACGACCATGACCTCACCAAGCGGCTCTAGCGGAAGACCGGCGCTGACAATTTATGCCAGCAAATGTCGAATTGAAGACCGATTTACAAGGACCACCAACATTTTATAATTAGTAATCTCTGTAACTTTAGTGTGGCTCTTAGTAAATAAATGTTTTTGTTTCTGTCTTTCTTTCATATAGCAAGAGGTACCTCCCGGTGTAAGTTTGTAAACAGCTTTTACTAACGCGGTTACTTACTGTCCAGTGTTGAAGGCCTCCGACAGCCAGGCCCCAGCCAGCCCGTACGGGTCCGTCGCTCCGTACAGCTGGTTCCTGAAGGTACGTTTGTTGGTCTTCACGCTGTACCTCAGTACCCGTCGCACGGACGCCTCCAACTGCTCGTCCGCCGCCGGCGACGATATGTCCAGGTCATCTGACAGTATCTCCTGGAAACATTTCTGTAGGTATTATATTTCTCCTATTAAGAAGCGATTTATAAAGTCGTTTCAAAATGGAGGTGGGCAACCAGACGATCGCTAGGGACATGACGAGACTGAAAGAGAGAAAGAGACAGCGATAGAAAGAGATAAAGTTAGAGAGAGAGAGAGAGAGATGTCCCCTTTACCACGATCGACCAGCTCGATCGTAACTCACGATCGAGTCGTACGTGCAAAATTTTAGTATTTACTTAAAATTTTGAGAAATAGGTATTTTAGTGCCATGCCTCATTGCAGCCTCAACGAGCGAGCACTTCCGGAGACGTATATCTCGTTTGGATACCTCTCGTCTCGTGCGGTGCGGAAGACTCCTGTCGCCCATGGAGGCGGAGGATGCGAATGTCTATGGGTTTGGATAGTCATGAAAATTGCTCCAACTGCTCGTTTGCCCCTATACTATAATACATTGGTACAGCTTGAACCGCAATACGGAAACAATTAACACATTACTGCACTATCAGACACGACACCGCTAATTATATAGCTTATAGCCATTATCGATAACTGCATTGATTTATTGAGTCACTCGACGTTACTATATCGTCTGTTTACGCATGTTCCAGGGGTCCGTGATCATACAAGGTTGATAAAAGCGAGAGGCATTAAATGAAACCACATATGTAGTGTATCATTTCCAGGCTACACAACTATAAACAGATCAATAGGAGCAATAGTTTAGCCACAGGAATTTTTTAAAGTTTTTTCTCACTTCGTACACGCTGTATCGCAACTGATCGCTGACTATGGCCGACCGGGGTCATTCACCCCGTGCTTGCTGTAGCCGCCCGTTACAAAGAGTGATAACAATTTTTCGCTATTTAACTTGTTTGAAAAAAGTATTTTCGTATACTTGTCGTAATAATAAATAAATAGTTTCGGATTAACTGCAGGCACTTATAATAAATATGGTTTCATTTAATGCCTCTCGCTCTTATCAAATCTGTATATTTTAGATATACCTGTATATTTTAGAAATCCCAAGGCATAGAAAAACTGGACATTAACCAAAAAAAACTGCACACCCATCAAATCGCTCATAATCAATTATTATGCATAAAAACAGAAAAATCTACTTCTGGAATCTATTTATGACTTGGCCACACATGACTTGTGAACTGCAAGTCCAAGGTCACAAGTTCAGGTTACTATGGGGTCACAGCCATCAACTCCCTTGTAAGCCAAGCCATAAATAGATTTCAGAAGTTGATTTTTCTGTTTTTTGCAAACTAATGGGTCACTAGCGAAAATTTGGTTTGGAAAATTATGGTTTTTTTTTGGTTAATGTGCAGTTTTTCTATACCTCGGGATTTCTAAAATATACATTATTATCCAAGATATACGCATATTCTGTATACCTCAATGTTTTAAACATTTTTTACAACAATTCTTCTAATTCTCTCTAATTCTAGAGATTCTGTGGAATTTTTTGTATTCTCATATTCAAAATGTGCGGTATATATGTATGTATTTTTTAATCTTCGAAATCGTTATTTGAGCGGCCAGTACAGATTGGGACTATTTTACCTCTGGTTTTTTTCTGGTTTCTGGTTTTCGTGGGATTGAAATCACAGAAAAAAATAACTTTATATTTGTAGTTATTTTCGTACAAAATGTATATATGAAAATATAAATTTGGCAACTAATAGCTAATAACTCGTAAACAATAATAACTCGTAGCTACCGTTGCATTGGAACGGAACTCTGATAAACTAAACAGCGGTTCGCAATCTTTTTTGGTGGCGGAACCCATTGGAAAGAAAATGTTATGTGCATTCTTTCGGAGTCGGCACTTGATGGATAGTGACATGTGCATTTTTTTATCATTCTAACTAATATTCTCCAGGAACCCCCACAGAGGCTTTGCGAAACCCAGGTTTTCGCGGAACACACTTTGAGTATGTCTGAACTAAAGGATATAAAAATCCCTTGTCGAACGAAACCTACACCCTACAGATATCATAAATACAAAAGTATTATTCTTTCAAAATCTGAACTGGGGTGAAATTTTTCACACTGCACAGATCACTAATATAAATGTGAATGTTAGTTCGTTTGTCACGCTTTCACGCTAAAACTACTCAACCGATCATGATGAAACTTTGTACACATATTCCTAGAGGTAATAGAAATGACAAGGGAAACTTATTACTAAAAAAAATTAAAGACGTGAGCGATGCTGCCGGTAAAAGCTAGTAGGAATAGAAGATTGAAGTATCATATTATATTTTACTTATTACGCATGCAAGAAAAATCTGGTCTAGTCTAGTCTTCACAAAAACACTTACCTGTAAATCTTTGGGATGTTCAAATCTTATCAACGGCGTAGACTCGCCGCCCTCTTCTCTGACGATATCCAGAACGCGGTCTAAGAAGTGACAGTTGGACGCCATTTTGTTAAAACATAACTGCAGTCTGTGCGTCGGCAACGACTGGGAGTGACTGAGCCAGTCAGCAAGTATACATACAGTAGGTGGTCCATGAGACATCCAGGACAGTCCTGCTTTGGGTGTGCATGCGTTAGTGATAACGTGGGACAATAAAAGTGACAGTACATGACGTGTTTGGTGCGGCGTGTAAGTAGCCGGTGGTTCACGGAGGGGGAGGAGTGCACCGCAAGTGTATAACCTCTACGCGGATGAGATGGGCGCTGGTAGTCATGAAAAAGGTTCCGAATAGACTGCCCGTTTGCCCCCTTATCTATATAATATATGAAATTCTCGTGTCACAATGTTAGTTACCATACTCCCCCGAAACGGCTCGACCTATTCTCATGAAATTTTGTGTGCATATCGGGGAGGTTCAGTTAACATCTATTTTTCATCTCGATATTTTCACGGGTCTTACGCGGGTGAAACCGCGGAGCGCAGCTAGTATGTATGTACTATAAAATAAATGCAATTCTAGTAGTAACTAGCCAAGTCTGAGTTTATTTCTCTATACTATAAAAGGTAATGAAGTATGTAAGCAAAGTGTAGCTAAATCTAAGGCTTTATTGGAATTTCTTTATTGAAATTTTCGTTGACACATGTCCAAAGGGCAAGGTAATCATGGAATAGGATGGCAGTGAATAGAAAGTACAAGCTACTGGGTTTTTTTCATGATGTAAGTGAGCAATAAGAATAGATTTCGAAAAATTTCAACCCTTAATACTGATTATAAAAAAATCCGGAGTACCTACAGGAGGTAGGCCAGGAGAGTCAAACTCAATATTGAAGAGGGCCATACAGGCTCACTGATGGGATTTTTCTTTCTGTGATATATTAGTGATCGCGGGCCGCAGGCCGCACTGGAATGGCCCGCGGGCCGTATCTTTGTCACCCCTGTATTAGGCAGTAGGTACTTTATGGTTTGAAAAATTAGAAAGTTCGCCATTGCCCAACAAAAGGTTATGCGGATACCGTGGTGTATTAGCTTCCTGGACATCTCCAAATAATCTTCAACTAAAATTTCACCGCCAACTTTCCGACTAATATTAGTAGTATTACTAAACGCTCCGCTCCGTCCGCTTGCCTGCTTATATAATAAACTACATAATATATTAATATGTAAACGCCGGCGTACAAATGCATTTGATCCTAATTGCCATCTTCCTGCATGAACCATTGCATATTGAATGCATTAGGGTACACGCACACATCAGCCGTTTCTCATATTATACAACACTAGCTGTGCCCCGCGGTTTCACCCGCGTTTAATTTCTAAGAAATCCATATAAATTTCAACACCCTATTTCACCTCCTTAGGAGTTGAATTTCTAAAAATCCTTTCTTAGCGGATGCCTACGTCGTAACATCTACCTGGATGCCAAATTTCAGCTTGATCCGTCCAGTGGTTTGGGCTGTGCGTTGATAGAT
>LUGF01042101.1:72919-104065 GCA_001625245.1 Calycopis cecrops
GATTAACTGTTTCTAGTTTATTAAAGTACTCCGGGATAGTTTTTTGGACAGATGTAATGTTTGACTTGTGATTAGTCACAGTTAAGCTTTTCTTTTTAAAATAAAATGGTATTGTGCGTTTTTTAAAACCATTATAACCACTTCTATTTGATTTACTGCTATTATTCCATAAAAGAGGGGTCTTAGAATTACTTTGTACAATATAAAGCTTATTATATTGCAAGTAATCAATTTCCAAATTTATTTTAAAAGCTAAGTAATGGCTGTATACATTATAGTTTGAATTAGTAAGATTGTTAATATTGTTATACAAATAATTGTCTTTTATATTTATAAATTTGCAATTCATATAATTTCTAATAGTTAAATTAATATTTTTATTTAGTAAATTAACATTTAAATGTGGATTATTACAAACACTAAGTACAAATATTTGATGTTGTTTAAATTTATACAATGCATTACTTAATATAGATAGCATATATAGATTTACGAATTTACTGGTTTCCCAAACCATACCGTTTTATTAACACAATTATGTAATAAAAAAAAACTCATTACATACACTTTTTGATGTGATAACGACTGCTCCTAGCTCGGAGGAAGGGCCCAGATCGGGAAGAGTTCTGATCGAAAGATGGGCCTCGGCCGGAAACAGGGCCTTCTCGGCAAGAGATAGGGCAAACATATGAGGCTGTTTTAGTGTTTTAGTAAGAGGTAATGCCACACTGCATGATTGTATGCAGTCGAATTGGGTTGGCACGGCCTGGGTGGTACCTCCCGCTTACACGAGACTGGCGTAAAGTGACAGCTGTGCTGTCGCGTTTCGTGCGGTGTGTAAGTAGCCGGTGGCCCATGGAGGTGGGAGGAGAAAGGAGGGCAGCGCATCTGTATAGCCTCTATCAGGATGTTTGTGGGCGTCGGTAGTCATGAAAATGGCTCCGGCTGCTCGTTTGCTCTCCTATATCATAAAAAAGGGCCTTGAATGGAGGGACTGTGGCGGCAACTTGGGCTCCGGCCCCAGGAGTCCCGTCTGGAATAAGGTCTGGGAAGAGCCAATTATATCTTAATATTCAACATTAAGCTTCTTCGAGACATATGGGCCACACAAGATGAAATTGCCCGGACCTAAGGCAACACAGATACAGCATTCGACCTCGTGCGTGAGGATTTATTGACCCGTGACCACGGCAAATTATCTCTTGACCTTAGCCCTTGCATTCATCGTGCGGAGACAGCTGCATTGCGAGCCACTTGAGCGCAAAGACGCATTTTCGTCGAGTGAGGTCCAAATCGGTGTGTAAGTAGCCGGTGGCCCTTGGAGGTGGGAGGAGAAAGGAGGACAGCGCATCTGTATAGCCTCTATGCGTATGTTTGTGGGCGTCGGTTGTCATGAGAATGGCTCCGGCTGCTCGTTTGCCCTCCTATATCATAAAAAAAAAATCGAAAGCAAAATTCTTATTCATCACAAGCGCTTAATGAAAGTCAAAAACATCAATTTCCCATAGACACATGAGTCCTGATTTGGGGTCATGATTTATTTAACCCCATCAATTTCAATGGGAAGAAAAATAACCTAATCGAATAAAACAAGCACTTTGAGCTTCCGGTAGCCTACAGAGAGGGAGGAAAGAGGGCAACGCAACTATGTAACCTCTACGTGGATATTTATGCTCAACATCAACTGCTCGTTTGACCGGTGGCCCTATCTTTATCTAGTAGTAAATTTAATCAGAAATCAATGACCAATCCCGTTAGATCGGGATAAGCGTAGTTGGGACTTCTAAGTTTCTAATGACATGCCGAAGTTGGTGTTACGCCCCTGTCTCGCAGAGCGCGTTAAGCTGTCGGTCCTGCGCCTGATTTCTCACCGGTCGTGTCGGACTGCCATCCCATCGGAATATGAGAATGACGGAATAGAGAGTGACATTTTGTTTGTGCAGAAATGCCTGCACTATAATATGTCCTGCACACCTGACTTTTCTCTGTAAATATGAAGCCGTCTTTGCCGAAATTCAGCGAAGACAATATTATCTATACTAATAATATGACGCTGAAGAATTTGTTTGTTTGAACGCGCTAATCTCTGGAACTATTGTTCCGATTTAAAAAATCTTTCAGTATTAGTTAGTACATTTAGCGAGGAAGGCTACTTTCTAACCGATGCGGTAAAAAAACGGATTCACATAAACGAAGTCACGAGTGTTCTATAAACATATGAATGGAACCCGTAGCGGCTATGGGACAAGAATAGAGTCCTGTGACTGTGTCCCTAGCTGAGTATTGCCACACTGCTTCGCATGCAGCCGAATGGGGCCGGCAGGACCGGGGAGGTACCTCTCGCTTACACGAGTTCGGCGTAAAATGACGGCTGTGCTGTCGCGTTCTGTGCGGTGTGAGGGCAGCGCATTTGTATAGCCTCTAAGGGTCAACTCACACCGAAAGAGCGGCGAAGCGCAGCGAAGCGAAGCGGCTCGCCCGTTAGGGAAGGCGCGCGGATTCCCACGACTGCTCGGGAACTTTTGGTGTGAGTTGATCCTAAGCGTATATTTATGGGCCTCGGTAGTCATGAAAATGGATCCGTATACTCATTCGCCCCCCCACCTCTCCCCTCCAATACCACAAAAAAATATACACGAGGATACAATTTGCATAGAGTTCATGATCTATATTTGCCCATCATCAGAACGACATCCTGGCGTATCACAGCTACCAGTGAAGAGAACGTAACAATGTGCAGTTGGCTATTCTCTATACAATACTATATAAAGTTCTGGTGTTACAATGTTAGCTGCCATACCCTTCCGATACGGCTGGACCGGTTCTCATGAAAGTGTGCATATTCGGTAGGTCTGAGAATCGACTTATATCTATATATCTTTTGAGTTTTACATCTGATCACAACATGAGGCCCGCTGAGTTTGTTTCGCCGGTTCTTCTCAGGACAGGGCTAGGATTGAACCGGTGGTATATTTTATTGTTGACGTTCAAAAAGTAATTCCTGTAATTCTATTTTGAATAAAAAACTTTTCTTTCTTTCTTTCTTTCTATTTTTCATGTCGATAGCTACGGGATCGAAACGTACGCGGGTGAAACCGCGGCGCGCAGCAAGTCTATAAAAAGCTGCCGCAGATAAAACTCGACATTTTACGACGTAGCATTCTTCTGCGGCATTCACAAACATGGAGCCTCCTTCGTATGAAAGTGCAAATGTTTGCAGACCAAACACTGCTGTTGAGGTACCGTTATAGTTTGAATAACTGTTTATAGTGTAGGGCAAACGGGCAGCCGGAGCCTTTTGGGGACTGAAGGACCCCATATGGACATCCGCATGATATTGAGGGTTAGAATAATAAAATATTATTTAACAGTTTTGAACCCGGCTTGGCCCACCACTCTTTCCCACCGCTGCTACTCCTGCGTCGCATGGATCAACAGCGGCAACCACAACGACCTTTTGATCTCAGGAGGCACGAGGGAAATCTCTCTTGGGACCCGTAATGAATTTAATCAGAAGAAATAAAAGGAGGAGTTGGAAGATTATATAACATTTGTAACTAATCTATTATCTGATGGATATTTTTGTGCGTTATTTAGGAACGTCATTATGTGCAGAATGCAGATTTAGAATTGTTTTCACTATGTTTCTAAATCTTATCCAGAACGTATCACTGACATGTAACTGAACTGATTTCAATCGACGGCAATTACTAAGGGCGTAACATATATATTGCTTACAATATTATTGGTTGGTGTAATATCCCCAAACGGTATAATGAAAATACATACAAAACCGCAACCATTTAGATTTGAACATTTTGAAGGTTAAACATAAAATGTATCCAAATTTTCCAGTGTTATAATCATTTTCATTATTCGTTTAGATTCATGATCAAATATGATTAAAACCGGACGATCCCGTTCCCATAAGAAGTCTTTGAGCATCATGTCCATGGCTACGTCCAGGTGGAGGTCCAAAAAAGGGATTGGCTCTCGTCTGGACTCGGCCAACGACGACTCCGATGAAGATGCGATGACGGCTTCCGAGCTCAAAGACTGGGTGGATCAGTTCTTCCTGAGCAAGAGCGTATGCTACACCACAGAGCAGGAAGACGTGGAAGTGAAGCTGACCAAGCAGCAGAGCCTCATACTGTCTACACTCGTACCGGACGAGATACTGCTGACAAAAAAGTAAGTAACTTGCTACTGGAGTATTTTTAGTCGTATATTAGGGCACTTGCCTACCACCGTCCATGCTCCTACCCACCTCTCGGTAAATGGAGCAAAACGCAGGAGATACCCCGTGTATCTCCCGCGTTTCGCTCCGCTTCGCTCCGGTTTGCTCACCAGCTCTATTCCCCGACGTGCAATTTACGTAAGATGCGTCTTAACATGTCCTTCCTCTTGCGCATAGCACGCGTGCTACATAACTTGCCACCAAAGATTGCGACTAACTCCTGATGATAGCGTGGGCCCACTGTAGTGCCCGCGAGATGCCATCCAACATAGTCTTTGTACAAGTCACATTCCCACAGAACATGGGGACCATGTTCTCAACTTCATACAGGCAATTCAATATACAGTCGTATAAGGGCAGTCGAAGCCAATCTACCGACGCTCTCTATGGGCATCCACATGATGTGGAGATTGCCCTCCTTTCTTCCTCCCTTCTAATGGGCCACCGTCACGAAATGCGCCACAGCTCAGCTCTGACATTTCTGTTTTTGTGCGCCAGAAGTACCTGTACATCCCCGACCACTGACCAGAACACAATTCAGTTGCTATTCCTCATGGTACTACCTCTTACTAATAAAAAAATTTAAAGTTTATCTTTGCTATTAGATTTTAGAACGCAATGATGTAATGGGGACTGTAAAATGCAGTAACTATATCATTGGGATTTGTAAAAATGAATCAAATGGGGGATTCCTTCCAACATAGAGAAGCTTGAATAACGTACGTTGTGTTCCACCAGGGCCCATTTCTTTTAATTAATTCCATAATATTGAGAGCACAAACCAACACACAGCCTTCTAGCTTGGTTCCAGAACTTGATCGGTCCGCTATCTCTCACAATTGATCAGGATTTACTGATAATATAATATTCATAAAAGAAAAAGAAGAACTCTCGAGTGGTGGCTCTGTGTCGGAAATCGCAGCGTATTGCTTCCCATCCGGTAAACTGATGGCCTGATCAAGGTTGCGAGGAGCCGCTGGTCGCTTGACGCTGAACAGCTTGTGACCATGGCCTGGCGCTTTCAGGGGGAGGCCTATGTCCAGCAGTGGACGTGCTGGTTGCTGATAATGATGAAAGTTCGACTACTGTATGACACAACTTTATATAGTATTCTCTCAAAGTACCCTATGGAACTCGCCTCTCATACAGGTGAAGCTGCACTGGCCTTCAGCCCTTAGCGTAGATCTATCTAAAATAAAAGTATTCTATTCTCTTCAACGTTATTAAATAAATGTGAGAATAAAGAATCATAAAACACTTTCAGTTTTGAAGAGTTGACTCCAAAACGTTTCGTGGGCGTCGTTCTGATGGCGGACGTGTCAGGCTACACGGCGCTGTCGGAGAGGTACAACGAGCTCGGCAAGACGGGCACGTACCGGCTGACGGCCACCCTCAACAAATACATGGGCTCGCTGATCGAGGTCGTGTACAGTTATGGGGGTGACATCATCAAATTCGCTGGCGACGCCTTCCTGGCTCTCTGGAAGCTAGACAAGCGGTTGTTCCTCTGCCAGACTATCCACACAGCCATAGCGTGCGCTCTCGTCATCCAACACGCGTATGGAACATTCGAGACTGAGGTGAAAGTAAACCTTAGAGTGAAACTGGCCATAGCTGCGGGTAATCTCATCTTTGCTCCAATAGGCTCGGGCGCAGACATGAACTATGTTGTACTCGGACTACCCGTTTTAGAAGCCAAACAGGCAGAAAGCGCTTGCGCTTCAGGAGAAGTGAAACTAGCGCCGACTGCATGGGGCCATTGTTACTCTAGGAATTACGTTCACGATACAGACGATAATGGATACGTAACAATTAAAGCGATACTTTACGATCCGAATGAAAGAAACGTAACTAAACCGTTTATGGGCTTTCCGGCCATGCTGCGACAAGTCAACAAGCATTGTACCCTGGCAGAAATTCTTTTTGATCCATCTAGAAAGATCAACATCAGTCCCTCTGAACAGAGCAAGTTGTTAAGTCTACGTAAAACTATCTTACTTGAAGACGAAAATAATATCGGTTCTGAAATAAGAAAGTATATGATAAGACCGGTGCTCACGCAAATTGATGCACATCAACCATTGGAATATTTAACGGAAATGAGACGGGTATCGGTCATGTTCTTAACTCTCATACCGCAGGAATGCCCGTTTCTGCAACTTGTAGCTATAGTCAACAATTCTTATCAAATCACATGCGCAATGGTTTACAAATCGATGGGATGTGTTAATAAAATAATATTGTTTGACAAAGATGTTATGATTTTGGTAATATTTGGCTTGCGTGGCTATAAACACGAATCCGAGGCTCAGGCGGCTCTTAAATGTGCTTATAACGTAAAGAAATCGATATCAGCTCTTGATGGTGTTGTTGAAGTTTCCTGCGGCGTCACCACTGGTCGGGTGTACTGTGGCGTCGTTGGTCATCCACTGCGAAGAGAATTCACAGTTATAGGCGCCATAGTTAATAAAGCTGCTCGCTTAATGTGCAGTTATCGAAATAAGATTACGTGTGATGAAGCAACATATCTGGCAAGCAAATTGTCAACCAATGGATTCACTTTACAGGCACCGGTTGAACTAAAAGGCATATTACATGCCGGTAAAATATATGAATACAGCGAAGACATACGACAGAAGCAACTATTCCAAGTGCCAATTATCTCTCCGCTGCTAAATAGGGACGATGAAATGAAGTATTATAAGAACTGGCTAAATTCTAATGATTCATTCCGAGATTTTGATGCATTGTTACTTATAGGGGAAAGTCGGGTAGGGAAGAGCAGATTACTAGAATGGATGATGAGGCATGCTAAAAACAGTGACATTAGAACTTGTTTTATAAATTTAACCTCTATACATGCCTCCTCTCCGTACCTAGCCGTCAGTCAATTAATAAACCAAATGTTAGATATAAATGAAACAAAAGATGGATTTGAGAAAGAGAAACAAATTATTAATGTTTTGAAGTATTACACTGAAGACTTGTGCTACCTTAACACCATTTTGAAAGTACATTTTGCATATCACGAAAGTGCTGTAAATGATGTCAACCGAAAAGAAAAGACTAGGCGCATCTTTACTAAATTTATAAAATCCATGCCACTCAAGTACGCTATTTTTATAGATGATTTGCAAAATTTAGACGAAGGATCATGGGAATATATATTTATAATACTAAATGAATTAAATATATTTACAGTATTTACGGCAACGCGTGGCAAGTTTGTCTCTCTACAACCTTGGTTTTATACGATATACCTCATGAGTAATATACAAAAAATAATTTTAACTCCTTTAAATTCTGAATGGATTCCAGCGTTAGCATGCCAGATGTTAGACGTTGTAGGCGTGCCAAAGGACTTATGTGATGCGTTAATATCAAAATGCGGTGGTATGCCTGGACAAGTGGAAAGTTTTATTATGCATTTGTTTTCTTGCGGAGCATTAGATCTCACAAAAATAAGACGAGAAGATATAGAAATATATGCGGAAGATTTTTACTTTCCGGAACCGGAACAAATACAATTTTTAGCATTGGATACTAAGGATCAATCTTTCATCGAGCAATCCCTACTAGAAAATACCAGTGAGGAAATTCCAATATGTTTGGTCACAAACAAGGCCGAGTTAAATGCAGACATAAATGTTGTAAATCTGGATACTCTCATTATGATCCAGCTAGATGCTTTGACTCCTTATCAGCAACTCCTTTTAAAAATTGCATCGGTTATCGGCGACATATTTTCTCGAGATCTTCTTGAAAATATAATGTACGAGAATGATGTTCTAACAACGGCAAAAGCGGTTAAAAGATTATTCTCGATGCGTATAATAAGCTGTGCAAATATAAAGCGTAGACGGACAGGTGGAAATTATAGTGAATCTTTTGCTTCGGATACATGTAAACTTTCGTTATGTGAATGTGGATTTGAATATGATCCTGATTTATGGCAGAATTTACCAAAATATTCCTTTTGCAAGGTCATGAAGTTCAAGAACAAAAATTCTAGGAAGTCTTTTTATGATTTACTTCCCTTCAATCAGAAAAAAGAATTTCATATGCGTATTGTTAACTATTTAGAAAATAAAAAACAAAAGTGTTACAATTGCGGCGGTAGTATCACTGTTGTACAATCAGATATTGGATTGCAAACAGATGATACAAATAAAAAAAACAATGCTAATACAGATGATGAAACGGATGAGTTTCGTGAAGGGCAAAGTATTTTAAAACGAGAGGTGTCTAACGAAGACGACGATAACGCAAATAAGACCACTCCAGGAATTTCAGAGAATGTATTAGAGCATGAACAATTAGAAGAGGAACAAAATGATCATTTAATATTTGAGAACACTAGAGGAGTCATAGAGGCCCAAACGACGAGTGATTGGTATGCAATAGGTATCGTTGATAGCCAGGATAAACTAGATGATAATAATGACAACAATATTTCACATCCTCGCATTCAGCTTGCAAAAAGTGTTTCAAAGATAAATTTTAATAAATGTACATGTTCAGAACTATGCCTAATTACATACAGGCAATTGATTTATCATGCCAAAGAAGCGGAACTTTACAAAAAACTTATACGCTTTCTTATCAAATTCAGCTATTTAAGTATATATTTAAATGGCACTCAAAGCGTAATATCGAAGCTTGAGGACGCAGAAAATATTTGTCGTACGACTGCCACTCTAACTAAATATGAACGCAATATTTTTTTAGGAAAAATATACGCTCTTAAAGCTAATTCACACTTAATATTTGGGCATCACATTGCGGCAAAAATGGACATCGAGAGAGCTTTAAAAATTTACAAAGTCTATTTTAACAAATTGAAAGATCTTTTAAACATAAAAAATATAATAATTAGAATTCATTTTAAACTTAAGAAATTTCGAGAACAAGCAATCAAAATGAAATCCGATTACATCTTCTGTTTAAATATTGCAACATTATTATATTTAGCAATAAACGAAGAGAGCACGGCGAGAGCGACAGCTCAACGCGCGCTACTTCTAAGTCAAACTGTCGAATGTGGTACCATTGATCTTCTTCAGGCGTTTTGCAATATAATAAGCTTAGCTTCAGGTCAGGACACAGAGATAATTAACGTGGAGAAAATAGCCAAAAATACACTGATACGGATCCAACATCCAATAGAATCGTATGAACTGATCGCCGTCGGTAAATTCTACACGGCTCTTTTTGTAGCGCACACAGCGAAGGCTAATCTAATTCCGGCAATTCGATCAGGTTACCAAGCACTAGTATTGAGTCAATTTTTACACGTCAATCATGTTTCAATAGACATTATTCCGAATCTTTTCTATTTGCTGGTAGCCCGATGTCGAATTCCAGAAGCTGTCAAATTAGTAAAATTATTACAAGATATGGACACATCTGAGGAGTCATACGAATGCCAATTGTGGTATAATGCTCTATGTATGGACTTAATATTGGACGCAGGTTTCCAAATAGAACCTGTTGGGAATATTTATAGTTTTGCTTTGCCTATTTTGAACAAAATTAAGGGCTTAGGGCTTGGTCGCCGGAGACTCGTGGTGAATATTTGGACCTATTTCCTGCGTACGGACGACACAAAAGCGAAACTATTTCAGAAGGAGGCACTGAGCGGAAAGGTGAAAACGAATGAAGACTCTCTGACATCACTAATCAGTTCCATGAGGCTGGCCGAAGGAATGCTAGAAAGCCTCGCTAAAAAAGTTGACGATCTGTGCAAAGTAATTATTATTGACATAATAAGGGGTCAACCGTAACTGACGTCATACTATGGCCAGTAGGTAATTGGCTTAACCTTAACAAGTCAAAATATTACGTATTGAAGCGTTAATTTAAACGCGAAAAAAACTCCGTATATTAAAATTTGACATTAATTTTATGACGATTTAAAGACTAATTTATTAACCTGTGACTTCAAAACAGGAGTATAATATTAAGTACGCACATAATATCACGATAAAAACACCGTTTAGTGTGGCGGTACGAAAATATAAGCTAACAAAAAGAAAAATATATCTTTAGCATATTCTGTGTTTATGTCGATATATCTCCTTTAACTGTATTTTTCAGTTAGGTACATATCAACAAGTATCAGAACAAACTTATGTTGTAAGAAACTTTGCCAAAAAAAAATCGAAACTTTTTCAAAATAAGGTTTACTCAATCTAATCCCATTTCATCAGCAAGTCACCCTTCGTCGAAAGTCCTCGCTTCGAGGAAACAATTTTCTAACTGCCTCAGCTGGTATCGGATTATTTGGTGTCGACATTTCGAGAAACGTCTAATTCCGCAGTCACTTGGAAACGAAGCCTACATAAGCCTCTAAGCAGTACTTCACACCAGGCCGTCTGCTGAAACTATATAAAGGTACAAGTCCGACACGGACGGCAACTGTAGGCTGAAACTGCACGCTACCGGCGACACCACTGGTTTCTATGTATCTCTATGGCGGATCACACACGGCACGCGGTTGGCGGTGAGGCGGATCTCAAGTTACATTGGGCTCTATGAAATCCTTTGATACCTAAAATTATTTAAAATTGAAATTCTTGATCCGCGCGGTTACGCGGTTGCCTGTGTGTGAGGCACCGCCTCTCCGCGAGGACGGCCGCGCGAAGAGGCGGTCGCGGCGAGAGCGCCGCTCGACCGCGCGGTCTGGCGGTGTACGTGTGTTAGGTATCAACGGATTTCATAGAGCCCAATGTAACTTGAGATCGGCCTCACCGCCAACCGCGTGCCGTGTGTGATCGATTCCTAGCGTGGCGACATACACCGCGGCCGGCAGCTGCGTGTGTCGCCGGCAGCGTGCAGTTGCAGCCGGCGGCAGTCGCCCGTCTCTGACTTGTACAGTAGTATATCAACTCCTTCGACGCAGAGCGAATCGAACTACTGATGAATGATGACCAAATTATGTCCGAACAGTTTGATACATTGGCATTGCGGAGAGATGTCGGCTCACCCTGCACCTTTTACCGAATATTGCCCTCAGATAATCAATGTAGATCACGCCTTATGAATCCCAAAACGATAGTCATCAACTCTTTGACCGATGTGGCAGTCATCATTCTATACAGATTCTCCAAGTGAAGTCCACTGTTCCAAGAGTTCGTATATTATAGTGTTTTTAATAGGATCCATGCCGACGGCAGCTCCCAGATTGCACTTATTTAGACTTGAAAACACTGGACTGATTTCATTTGTTTTTGTCAGTGAGAAAGCGCGACATCCATCGCTTCGCATGGTTTTGCCCAAAATTTCATTATATTCGTTCTTTTCAGATTTCTATCTGAATTATTTTTGAATTTTCACGTCGGTACTATCAGCGGTAGCTTTGGCAGTAGGTTCGGTTCAGTTAGGTTCGGTGAAACTTATTAAACATTTATTTTTTATTTTTTATTTGCTTTCGAAGAAAAACAAATCACCAGACTATATTGCGTTTCTTCTATCTTTCTGAAACCCTCGGATACTCTCGATGGTTGGTACCAAATGTCACAATCTACTAAAACTTCTGTAAGCCCTATTCCCCGCCAGAGCTTTAATCCGGCGCTGAGCAGGATCAGAGCTAAAACTGAGTTTATAATTATCCTAAGTTGTTATACAAAATAATATTATGTTATAATGTATAATATGTGTAATAAATAAAAAATAATAATAAAAATCAGAACATGGGCTTAAAAGGCTAAAGGTTTTTAACCTTAATACGTTATTTACGGTGGCCCCTACTAAATATAATATTCAAAATATTTTGGAATGTGTATTGATAATACGACATATATTATCCAGGTGGTGGACCTTATGGAACTACGTTCATTGGCTGATAAGGAACTGAACAGATTGGAAGACGACGCACTCAACATGCGTACGATTTATCCACGCTGGCTTCTACTTAAAGCCCAGTCCCTATCTCTGTCAGGACGCACGAATGTGGCAAATTATCTAATTAATCAGGTATTTATTGATTGAATTTTTATAATTTTAAAATATTAAATTCAATTATTATTCAATTGAATTATTATTATCTATACAGGCTGACTGGTAAAACATTTTTATCCCTCGTAGATTTTAAACGTTTTAGTTGGTATGGATAAAATATACAAGGTTGATAAAAGCGGGAGGCATTAAATTAAACCACAAATACTATAAGTGCCTACAGTTAATCCGAAGCTATTAAAAAATTTACGACAAGTATACGAAAATGCTTATCCCAAACAAGTTAAACAGCAACAAAAAAACATTAACATGCTTTGTACCGGCTCGTACAGCGACCGGAAACCTCGTGCGGGATGAATGATCCCGGCCGATCATAATCCGCGATCAGCTACGATACAGCGTCTACGAAGTGAGAAAAAACTTTAAAACATTCATGTGGCTAATTTATTGCTCCGTTTGATCTGATTTTTGTTGTATAGCCTGAAAATAATACACTAAATATGTGGTTTCATTTAATGCATCTCGCTTTTATCAACCTTGTATACCTATACATATATTAAAAATTCATGTTATGTAACTTCGAAGAAAAAAGAATTTGTTATAATATTCTGAATGAGTATCGAGTACTGAATGTCCTACTGCAGTGCTGTAAAAGACTCACCAGTCAGCCTATATATATATTTAACTGCCTCGTGGTCCAATTGTAAGCATGTCCAAAGACAGTCATGAGGTCCAAGGTTCGAATTGGAATTTTTCAATTATTAATAACACTCTGTAATCATGGATTGGGCAGTGTTACACCCCTGTGCCTCGTGCTCAAGAGTAGTTTTACCCGTAGCTCCATTCGGACTCGGCTCCAGTCGGATTGCCGTCCCAAAAGAATAGGAGAATGCGGGAATAAAGTGCACTTTTGTCTGCGCAATTCCTTGTGCACTATTATATGTCCTGCGCAGATGGCTCGTTTCTAGAATTGATAGCCGTATCCTAGGAGCCTAATTCGGCTAGGACGACATTATTATCTACATCTACCATTATTAGAGCATTGCTTAGTTAATAAATTTTATAATAATTGTCCTATCCCTGTCACAAAATATTCTGTGTATTTCATGTTTGATATTTTGACAGGCTAAGGGTGAAGCACAACTGGCGAAGAACCGCTTAGAAGGAGCTTTACTCGAAGCCGCTACTCAAAAACCGTGCTACTGGTTGGAAAATGCACATGCTGGGCGTTTTTTAAACTGTCATACAGACATAGAACACGCTAGGCATTCTTGGCATACTTATCTTTACAGACTTAACGTTCATGCATACAACAATGAGGCATTGAGTAAAATGAAAAACGCATCTATTTATATGCACAGACGAAAATCAATCAAACAGTAACCTTGGTACGCCTCGGACCATATTAAATATGGTCAAAACATCGAATTTTTATGTTTGGTCCGCGGTACACGGTGCACTCGGTTCGATGATTATGGTGCGAGCCGCACCAAATCCGATAGGGATTTGGTGCGGCTCGCACCAAGTTCGATCGTGTGGCCGGACCACCGCACCGTTCGGCGCTGTAATTCTAACCTGCAAGCGAGACACATATTTTCCATGGCAATCATACTACCTGCGAGTAGGGTTGCCATCTCAAAAATCTGTCAACCAGGACAAGGCACGTAAGAACTCCGGATTTCTAAGCTTCTTACCCGGATGTTAGAAAATAGTATTTTTCATAAGATACTCAGAAGAATAAAATATAGTTTTAATGGTCATAAATCAATTATTATTTATTTTAATGCTATTTTAAACTAAATGACGAACTTAAAAAAAATTACTTCTAATAACCATCAACATTTCTTTCAAAACTTGAAAATTTAGTCTTAGTTTGAATCCAATCAATCATTCAAAAATCAAATAAATCAAATCAAAATCTGGACTGCAAATAAAACCCTGCCCGGACGCTCCCCGGACACCCTCTAAACTAGGACAAATCAGGGAAAACTCGGACGGATGGCAACCCTACCTGCGAGCCATATTATGAAGAAAAGATTGAAAGTGCTCTTAGAAATTTATTAATATTTTTCGTGTTTGTATATGTATTATAAATCTCACAACCAATACAGCAATAACAATGCCCGAAATCAAGCACTGGACATAATTTTAGAAAAATGGAAAAGGATTTGTCTTTATGCCTTTACAAATGTCACGAAAAAAATATTGAACTCATTAAAACTTTCTTTTCACTAGGTCATAGGTATCTTTAGTTCTGTAACTAACGCGTTTATACGACTAATTGGTGGCATGTTCTTTTTTTAACCATTTTCATGAC
The DNA here is from genome assembly GCA_001625245.1 of Calycopis cecrops. NCBI lineage: Eukaryota > Metazoa > Arthropoda > Insecta > Lepidoptera > Lycaenidae > Calycopis > Calycopis cecrops. The sequence continues at coordinate 87,430 of LUGF01042101.1, forward strand.
TACCGACGCCCACAGACATCCACATACAGGTTATACAGATCCCCTACCCTTCTACCTTCGTCTTCTCCACGGGCCACCGGCTGTTTGTTAATTGTTTACACACCGCACGAAACGCGGCAGCACAGCTGTCACTTTACACCGGTATCTTGTAAGCGAGAGCTACTTCCCCGGTCGCGCCAGCTCAATTCGGCCACATGCATGCATGCAGCGTGGCACTAAACGTTGTTGTGTTGACGTTATCACGGTGTACCAACGCGGAAAGTAAGAACAAGGCCGTTGAACTGGACCGGACAGGCAGGCCTCACTACGCACACTGATACCGGATTAATGAGTGTAAAGTGGCAGCGGTGCTGTCGCGTTTCGTGTGGAATGTGACTTTTCGGTTGTCCATGGAGGGGGAAGGAGAAAGGACGTATGTGTATAACCTCTATGCGGATGACCATGGGCGTGGGTAGTTATTAAAAGGCCCTGACTTCTAATTTGCTCCCTATACCATAAAAATGTACTGGACGATCTGTGCAGTGTGGTGGTGTTGTGTTTCGAGCGCACTGTACTGGTTCGTTAGTTCGATCGTCTGTTAATGCTTTTACGTTGAATAAATTGAATTGTTTTCTTATAAAAAAACTTTGTAAAAACAATTAGAACGTTAAGATATACTACTATTTTTATTATTCTAATAATAAAATGAACCTTTTGATTTTTTTATTGAAATACCTTTACCTATTGATAAAATGTAACCACTTCGCTATTGAAATATTGAAACTTATTAATAAATCTTTGTTATTTCTAAATACTAAAATATATAAATTAAAGATAAGTTTTTAGATGTACATGTACAGTTTATACAGGTAAGTAGTTAGGTACTTCTTATATGGTACATAATATGTACTTGATACGCAAATGCCAACTGAAATAACTACAATAGGAGGGGGGCTGATGTAGGTTGTCGGAGGAGACTTCTTTTTCTGGATAAGTCCAGTCCTTTTTCAAGGCCTTCCAGTTGCCGGACGTCCTGTTGCTGAAAAATCCAGGACAGAAAAAAGGTATTAACTGTTTGTTAACATATTATATATATTGTTGTAGATTACAATCTAACAATTATTCACTTTTATTCCGGTTGAAAACCATTTACTCAGTTAAGATTGTATCGTAACATGTCATTGGGCTTATAAAAAAAATAGTTATTATTACTAAATGATCTAAGAGTTATTAATTTAGTTTCAATACAATATGAAATTTTGCGCTCGAGTGAAATATATTATGGACTAGACAAACAGTTTCACTTATAATTTCTCGAAGGCAACATGACCATGGCTTCCTATTAAGTAAAATCGGCGGTGAAAGGAGACTTTTCATCCTTGTATGGACTAATGTCCATATCTATAAGATATTTTATAAAATATAAAATAACTTTTAATTGGAGTGAAATTATAAATTACTCGAATATACTTATAATCAAGTGACAAAATAATAAACATCACTGTGTCTACTGACTTTTATCAGTCTGCTGTTTACGGGTGGTTCCAAAAATCACTGCCAGTACTTCTCAGTACTTTTACAGTTGTCAAATCCATACTGCAGTGTCCAAATTGACAACTGAGCAGTACTGGCAGTAAATTTCGGAATGCAGCCGTTCACGCTATAAGTCAGCAGAAATGTCAGATGTCACAATTGACACATTTTAACGCGCGTAGTTTGAACATTTGTGGATTTAAAAAATATTATAACATACGTGATACAATTATGAATTCTTGTGCTGTTGTAATGTAAATGTTGTATTGATCTAAACATTAGTCTCTTTCATAAAGGCGGTAAGATATGATCAGAAATATGGTGTTGAAGGTGCCTTTTCAACCGGACAATTCTCAAGGTCGACCACCTGATCGTCTATAAACACAGCCAGACTCATTAACTCTTGCTAAATTATTTATCATGTGCAATATGCAAGTCGTTTAAAAATAAAGCGATAGCGGAAGTTCGGTTATCGTCACAATTGTTAGCGCGTCATTGAACTCAATTGAATCACAATATCTATTATTCTATCAACTTCTGTGCCATCGAGAGATAACACTGATAACCTTTCGAAAACAAATAATAAAAATGCGCGCTTAGATTATTTCGATTTTCGTTTGAGTCTTTCATCTACACGGTTCGCTTGAAGATGAGCGCGAATTTGGTATTTTTGGGAAACATTGTTTCATCATCCTCGATTAGTAAACTGGAAGTGTTTTTTGGATATTTATGTGTTGACAACGGCACGGTAAGCTATTTTTAATATGTAATTTAAATCAATTACTTAATTTTTATTAGATAGTTCTTAAATGAAATTGAATTAGAGATTCAATACAATTTAAGTCACACTGTCCATAGTTTAGATTTCTTGTTTGATCTTATCACAAACTATATAGAGAATCTGGATCTTATATAACTTTCAAATGCATACAAGTAATATTTTATTTATTTTCTTTGAGAAACATACAGCATCTTAAATTGTAGACACTCTTAATTTGTTAATATAATAAAAAAATCAAATACTTTTTACTTAAAAGTTTTAAAAATTAAAGTAAGCTTTACAATACCCGGTATTTATAACAAATAGATTTCAAACACCATAATATAATATAATAATATACTTACACCCAGTGGCGGGCCCCGTGAGGCATAACTTACTTACTTAAATACTATAAAACAATTGGGTACTAAAAGCTTGTAATGTTTCGTTATATTTCTCACAAATTATGGTCGAACCCAATTATAATCGATAAAATAGACATCCATTATTTAATAATCTCATAAAATTAATTTCATAAATTAGTAAAAGTTTTTTAATAAGTACTAATAAATAACAATATTATTGCAGATAAGTGAAATAGGTAAATATGAGGAGTTTACTGAAAGTAAATGGACTGGATACAAGATTGTGAAGTTAGAGCCACACCAGTTCCTGATGCCTGGGTTTGTGGACTGTCACACTCATGCACCGCAGTTTCCCAACATCGGATTAGGGTTGGATCTGCCACTGCTTGAATGGTTAGACAAATACACATTCCCATTGGAAAAGAAATATGAGGATCCAAAATTTGCTGCGAAAGTTTATGATAAAGTTGTTGTAAGTGATATACATTAAATATTCATAAACAGAATTGAAAATTAGGTGTCGAGAACACTTAATTTCTATATTGTATGTTAATGATAGGCTGGTGGGTTTAAATGTCTGTAGCAAATATATATTCTCTCTCAGATATCCCTCATAACAGTTACAGTCTGTGAGGACATGCCAAGTTGATATAGAATCAAATATTTGTGCTCATGTCTTGAATGTTTGTCATTTGAAACCCTGCCCTATTAGATTCAGACCAACACACACATGCTGTGGAAAAATATAACAAACCTGATGACGAAAATGACTGGTTTCAGTCACACATGCAAAATTATATCGACATGTGTATATTGTATATAAATCTTATTTGCCTCTCCTCTATCAACTACGCAAAATATAATTAGTAAATTAAGCTACACTTTTAAATTTGCTAGAGAATACTCCTCCCAACGTATCAGTAAATTTCTCAATTGCTTTTCATAAAGTAATTTTTATATTAATTTCCTCAGATAAAAATGGTTCCAGTGATCAATAATAATAAGTGACCCAACATAATATAGAACAGAATGATAATATCACCATCAAATATTACATAAAGGAGGCATCTTATTGCTTTTAAGTGTTGTGTCAGTAGGAAATAGATACAGCTCTATATTTACACACAAATGCACCATTTAATTTACAACTATAAACATACAAGGAAGTCTATAACTTCATAAAAAAAGTCATTGAATATGAAATAAAGTAGTTTTATTGGATTTTCTAAAACTAATTTAACCATTTTTGGTTTCTTTTTATAAGAAAACTGCGGTGAGGGTGTATTGTTTTTTTTTTTTGAGCTGTCTGTAATGCTTTTTAACAATTTAAAAGTATGGATAGATAATGAGTACTAATGGGGACTACCATCATTAATGCCATTGAAACAACCATAACGCCTACATCCTAGTACAATAGGAGGGCATATAAGCAAGCGCTTGATTACTAGTGACTGTAATAAAGGTGACGTCTAAAACTGTTAGTGTTATACCTCAGATGATTATAAGGTAATTTATATATTTTCTGTATTTTAGAGACGGTTACTTGACAACGGGACCACTACAGCTTGTTACTTTGGATCCCTACACTTGGAAGGTACAAAAGAATTAGCTAACAGCGTACGGATACACCGTCAAAGGGCATTTGTGGGCAAAGTAAGCATGAACGTTAAGAACGATGCAGGATATTATAACGAGATGGACAAGGAACTGGCAGAGGTGGATGCTATAGTTAAATACATACTAGATTATAAGGTAAAGTTGTTTGTTTGTTTATCAGTGAAAGAATTTTTTGGGGTAATATCCATGCTTGGTTGAAGATGAATATGAGACAGAGAGTTGTTAGTGTTTATGGAAAGAGGCCTATGTTGCTTTTTTTTTAAATAAAAGGGGTCAAACGAGAAATCGGAGCCATTTTCTTGATTACCGACGGCCATGGACATTCGCATAGGGGCTATACAGACGCGTTGCCCTCATTTATTCTCCACCCCCCATGGACCACCGGCTACTTACACAACGAAACGCGACAGCACAGCTCACCTTACGCCGGTCTCGGCTACAGCATGCAGTGAAAAAAAAAAAAAAAAAGAAAAGAAAAAAGCGTGGCACAACCTCATACTAGGACTAACGTAGCCCTGGACACATGGAGCCTGATGATGATGACGGTATGTTTAATAAAAAATGGTGTAAATCAACTTACTTTTATAAGTTGTATAGTGGTAGAGGAATGCTTCATGGTAGTCAAATTGGGCCGGCAAGCACTGGGAGGTACCTCTCGCTGTTCTGTCGCATTTGGTGCACTGTGAGTTTCCGGTGGCCCATTGTAGGTGGAAGATGGAAAGCAGGTCTGCATAATCTAGATGTCTATGGGCGCCAGTAGCCGTCAAAAGGAACCAACTGCTCGTTAGCTCCCTTCTAAAAAAAACAAAGATTTTTTTATGATGTAAAGCATAGGTTCCCAAACTTTTTCGTTTAGACGAAAAAGTTTGGGAACCTATGCTCGCCCACTTTGAAAATCAGTTACTTCGTATCGCCCCCTTATTAGTTATTACACCTTGATATTCAAAGACAATTATGTCGTTTCTGGCCCCTTACCACCCCCCTCTGAGCATCTAGTGCCCACAAGGGGGCTTTATCGCCCACTTTGGGAAAGACTGATGTAAAGTTTCCCTTACATTAAAAAAAAATCTTTAAGAAAACACAATAAATTGCGCAATATACTATTGTAATGGTAACAATATAAATTGCTAAGATTACAACATTATATTGCACAATGTTTGTTGACTTTGAAGACTGTTGTGTCATAGTTCTAGAGTTGAGGAAGTATCATCGATGGCATATTACATTTATTCTGTACGCCTTGTTATAGTATAGGGGAGCAAACGAGCAGTAGGAGCCATTTTCATGACTACCGACTCCCATAGACATCTGCGTAGGGGTTACACAGATGCGTTCCCCGCCTTCGGCCATGGGCCACCGGCTACTTGACGGCACAGCTGTCTCCTAACGCCGGTGTAGTGTGAGCGAGATCTCCCCGATCCTGCCGACGCAATTCGGCTGCATGCGTACATGTAGTGTGTTTTTACTTAGAAAAAAAAAAACCATGTTCAATATTACCAAACCATGACCAACCTTGGGAAGGTATTTCCCTTGTTTTTATGGAATAGGAGGGCAAACGAGCAGTCGGAGACATTTTCATGACTACCGACGCCCATAGACATCCACATAGAGGCTATACAGATGCGCTGCCTTCCTTTGTCCTCCCACCTCCATGGGTCACCGGCTACTTACACACCGCACGAAACTCGACAGCACAGCTGTCACTTCACGCCGGCCTCGTGTAAGCGAGACGTACCTCCCCGGTCGTGCCGGCCCAGTTCGACTCGAACTCTTGTCTCTGACGTGAAGTGATTGCTACGAAATGAGTGCATGCTGACGTTTGTCAACTTATGTCGCTCTCGGTACGGAACCCCGACTCGCACTTGGCCGGTTTCCAGGACGAGCTCGTCCAGCCCATCATCACCCCGCGGTTCGCCCTGAGCTGCTGCGGCGAGCTCATGACCCACCTGGCGGGAATAGCCGACAAGTACAACTGTCGCATACAGGTATTCCTTTTTTTTATATAGGGGGCAAACGAGCAGGTGATTAGTGACTACCGCCGCCCATAGACATCCGCAAAACTAGGTGTCTTGCAGACGCGTTGCCGGCTTTTGTAATTATTATTAGCTATTTTATTTTAGCAATTACTAGCATCGGATTTAGGAATTGCGCTTGAGACTGAACACCAATATCCTTTGATAGTGCTCACTTACATCATGGGAGGTACCTCTGCACCAAAATTCAAGTTTCTAAGCACAGCAGTTTCGGCTGTGCGTCAATATAATTATGGCCCATGAAGGGAAAAGGTAGGGGGGCGACGCATGTATAACCTCTGCGGATGTCTATGGGCGTCGATAGGCACGAAAATGACTCTGATTTCTCGTTCGGGGGGTGAACTTCTCGTTCACCCCCCTATACTATAAAAAAAATGTCAGGTTTACTTTTTACGTCGATGAAAATATTAACTAATAAAAGCTTTAACGATAGATTTCATTTAGGTACAAACTTTACTCGTTTGAAATGTCGACACTGTCATCTTGTGAGAGCGAGCATAATTCATCAAACGTTACGTCACAACTTTGTTGACATAACAGTTCATAAGATCGGATACCTCATACCCTCAGGGGAGGTACCTCTCGCTTACACGAGACCGGCGTGAAGTGGCAGCTGTGTTGTCGCGTTTCGTGCGGTGTGTAAGTAGCCGGTGGCCTATAGAAGTGGAAGGAGAAAGGAGGGCAGCGCATCTGTGCAGTTTCTATATGGATGTCTGTGGGCGTCGGTAGTCATGAAAATGGCCCCGACTGCTCGTTTGCCGCCACATACCATAAAAAAAGATACTTTATAGGCACTTTGGGCAAATTTTCATTTCATCAAGTTTCAATTCGCTAAAACTGGTATCAATAGCGAGTTCATAACTTGCAGAGTCACGTGTCAGAGAACAAGAAGGAGATCGAGCACGTGCTGAGTTCGTTCCCACACTGCAAGTCGTACTCCGAGGTCTACGAGCGTAGCTCCATCTTCGATCACCGGGTGAGTAACAGTAATGTCATCCTAGACGAATTTCGGCTACGTTGGCCAGTCTCTATAGGGACAAGCCTGTACAGGACGTATAGTGCACAAGTGTGCGCGTAGATACAAGTGCACTCCTCCCTCATTCTCCTATTCCGATGAGACGGCAGTCCGACACGACCGGAGAGAAATCAGATGTTGTTAATTTTTGTAAGGTCCCTCAGCCCACAGAATGACGGGATGTTTATCTATCTATATATATAAAACTCAAACGTGACATAGACAGCTATCAACGCACAGCCCAAACCACTGGACGGAACAAGCTGAAATTTGGCATCCTGGTAGATGTTACGACGTAGGCATCCGCTAAGAAGGGATTTTTAGAAATTCAACCCCTAAGGGGGTGAAATAGGGTGTTGAAGTTTATATGGATTTCTTAGAAATTAACGCGGGTGAAACCGCGGGCACAGCTAGTAATACCTAAAATACGTCAATTTTAAATGAAATAGCCTCATTTATTGTAAAAGATACAATTTTTAGTAAAACTCAGGAAAGAAGACTTAGCAGCAATACTGAACGTCAACGAAACCTCTGCGAGGTTATCTGTAACTTATTTTTCACAATTTATAAAATATAAATTTAACGGTAAACTTCCCCTAAATTTCAGAAACATTGTTTACGGTGAACACTGTTTCTGAAATGGATAGCACAGCAACATCTCTCTTTATCTATATCTCTTTCATAAACAATTTATAATCAATTTTATTAAAAGTGTTTATAAACGAAAGTAATGAAACCTCATGAAACACTGTTGGTATTTACCAACATGTATTATTAAATGTTACCTATTAAACACGCGTTTTATTAATGTCAATTGATACCTATATAAAAGTGTTTACACATACACACACACAGGATTTTCTAGTTCAGGCACTCATGTTATAAATACCTAATCTAAGAATTTATTGTAAACACAGTCTATAATATCCGTATTAAGCTTACATTTTGGAATAAAAAATTATTTATTTATTTATCTAGTGTATACTGGCGCATGCGGTCCACTTGAGCGACTCGGAGATGCGCACGCTGAGCGCGCGGGGCGTGGCCGTGGCGCACTGCCCCGCCTCCAACACGCGCCTGCGCTCCGGCCTGTGCCCCGCCAGGAGACTGCTCGACCACCACATCGCCGTGGGGCTGGGGACTGGTGACTACCACTACCTACGTTATACTAGCGGTGCCGTGTCCGTGTATATTGGGGCACGTGCGCTAGCGCCGAGTCACCGCCAACTTCCTGACTCCGGACTGTCAGAAATTGAACTCTTTCAGATCGACCAAAGACTTGAACCTCACACAAACATTAATCCGTGTTATGTTAATTTTGTAGAAAGAGGAGAAAGAAGAAGAAATTTTATATATTTAAGATTTTTATTATAGAAATATATATAATACACTGATAATCATCCATGACCAAGGAGAGATTCGAACCCGCGACCCCCGGCGCAACATGCTCCACTTATACGAGCCCTGTACCACTGCGCCAGCCTGGTCGTCCTATATCTCGACGTCATCCTATAATAAATATATCTGTGGATTTACACACCACGTTAGCCTAGCCCCGTGGTAAGTACCTTAACTGCTTGTGTTACGGGTACTAGACAACAAAATATATTTAATGTTTTATAAATTTAATAAATTTTATATATTTAAGATTTTTATTATAGAAATATATACAATACACTGATAAGCATCCATGACCAAGGCGGCAAGACCCCCGGTACACCATGCTCCGCTTGTCCGAGCCCTGTACCACTACGCTAGAATGATCGTCACAATGACAAGATCTCAATAGCATTTACCTTGCAGACGTGGCGGGCGGCGACAGCGCGTCCATATTGGATGCAATGCGGCGCGCCATGGACGTGTCGACTCACCTGGAGCTGATGGGGGGCGAGGAACCGGCCTTCAATTGGAGAGAGGCCTTCTATCTGGCCACGAGGGGAGGGGCTAAAGGTAAGCCTACTTTTTATATATAACCTATACAACGTCGATAAAAGCGACAGGCACTAAATGAAACCACGCCTGCTGTCAGTCCGAAACTATTAAAAAAAAAATCAAATTCAAATGTCTTTATTGAAATTGTAAGTCCAAATATGATACAATAATTTTAATGTTCTAATGCTACAATTAGCCATACACGGCATAAAATCCTTTTTTCAAAGAAGTTAACTAGCTTAATAATTAAGAAAAAATGTAAACATCCTCTGGACTGACCTGTCGTGACCTGTGTAACGAATCGGCGACGCGCTACATCGCATTTATACCTTGTATGGTAATGATGTGAACCTTAGTCATAGTAGTCAGATCCGCTTGAAGTCACAACTATTTAGTCGCGGTTCATGTGGTTTATGGAAGTCCAGTGAAGTGATGGGAGGGCCATATATCTACATAGCCAATATGACTTATGTGATAATTTTAATGAACTTCGGTAGACACTAACAGGCGACTCCTCGTTAGTCCTATCCCTACTACTTCGAAGGATGCCCAAGAGTGATATTTGTTTGATCTCGGATGTCTAGATACGACTTTATCTTATTGACCGTTTGCTCCACCCCGGCTGAATTTTTTGAGAAAATCCACCATTGCGAGAATTCAAGATGGGGGCCGAATTTGAAATTGCCCACTTTTTAACGTCCTATCGGCGTGCGACTTTCTTTCGCTTTTATATAAATTGATAATAACAATATCTTCACGCCAGAACTCTTATAGAATCATCATTACAATTTATTAAATACAATTTATTTTGAAACTTTCAGCGCTGTTCCTAGACAAGGTGGGTTGTCTTGAAGTGTCGTACGACTTCGACGCGCTAGTCGTGGACGTGCGCACACACGCGCAGACTGACGCACACTCGCAAACGGCCGAGGAACACATACAGCAGCTGATACAGCAGTTCGTTTACCTCGGCGACGATAGGAATATCGTGCAGGTCTATGTGAAGGGGCAGAAGGTGAAAGACACCACGGGCGGCTATAGTAACGGTGATAGGTCATAGAGTATAAACCTACCATAGACTAGAAATGTCTGACGAAAAAAATACGTAATATTACATCATAAACTTAAAAAAATACCTGTAATAATATAATATCTGTGGAATTTTACACACTAGGTTAGACTAACTACAGTGGCAAGTACCGTAAGGACTTATGTTACGGACACTAGACAACGGACAATATATTTTGGATTTTATTATAGAAACGTCTATGACTTAAGCGGGATTCGAACCCTCTTATCCGAGCTCTGCGCCAACCGGTCGTCAACCAGGACTGTAGACTAACTAAAATAATCCATATACTAATAACCATAGATAAAATGAATGTTTGTCTGTAGATCATAAAGTATGATGTAGCTGTTTATTTTAAATAAGTAAAATGTGCCTTATAGCGTAGAATTTAGAATACAATCCTACTAATATTATAAATGCGAAAGTTTGTATGCTTGTTTGTTACTCCTTCTCGTAAAACTGCTGAACCGATTTTCATAAAATTTGTTACACACATAGAGAGTAACTTGGATTAACACATAGGATAGTTTTTATCCCGAAAAAATGTTCCTATTGGATGCCATGGGATGATTTTCTATATTCCACGAGATCGAAATTTATGCGGGTGAAACCGCGGGCCGCAGATATTATTCATAAATTAAAATACAGACCATACGTAAAACTAATGATAAGTAGAGATCATCGACTACTCATTTTAAACTAAACAAAAGGCTGTCGAAGTGCAGAGTGTAGCTACTATAAAGTAGGTACAATAATCTTTTACATAAATAATTTACTATAATTACTGGTCAAAGACTAAACTGAACAAATGAACGCCATATATTTTGCCATATTAACTTGCCATAGGCAACACTATGTATAATAAATAATAATAAATAACTAAGAATAAACTAAAAGTATACTGACTATAGAGTATAGAGACTTATCTTAATTACTACTATCTCCACCGAAGTATGTGCACTATAGTCAGTGTTTTATTACAATTAATTTACCTAGGAACAAATATATTTGTATATACATATTATAAAATCATATTCTTACAACTTTATACTCTGATAAATATACGTACTTTTACAAGATTGTTTTTTTTCCTCCAGTTTATTATGTTAGCAAACATTTGAAGAACCTAACACTGAAGATATCTAATGGTATGAAAGTAGGTAATTTGCTAAATACTAACTGCCCTTTAAACACAAAAATTCAAGAGAAAATGTAATAAAATGTAGCCAACGCTTTAGAACAGTTTATCTTACCGACCTAACTGGCCCCATATTGATATACTTAGTCTGGCCGTGGCGTCTAAAAGTCGCCGGTGTACTGTGGATCTAATTTATATTTTATTAAAAAAATGAATTTAATTAGTATCCTGTAACTATAGTGAATACTAAGGGCCAGTTTTACAGGTTACTATTAAAGTGCCAAGTAACTATTAGATATAGAACTCCTTGCTACATCATTCTTCTGATTATTCTAACGAGAACCTGTGAGACTAAAACTGGTAGTTTATCATTTAAGTTCCGGATAGACAACCGGCACTTTAATAGGAATTTGTGAAACCTGCCATTAACCTTGATTGGCAATCATTTGATCTGGAGAACACATATATGGAAGTGCCCTGTTGCTAACAGGTCTGGGGCAGTTCAATATGCCCCGGAGGGCGTCGGCACCTGTGGGGTTTTAGTAGGCTTGGCCTGGAGTACCACACATACGTCGGATCTCACCCAAGACCGGCGGTAGTGCGTAAAGCATTTCCTCGCAAAACCAAAAAAAAAAGGCTTCGACTGTATGTGATCGATCGATCGATGACAGTATCCATTTTGTTTTTTCAGCTTTCTACGATTAAGCCGTCATCAAATCAGGATAAATAACAACAAAACATTCAGATATTTATATATTTTCGTGTAATCGTTTATAATTTGTAGAAAAGTGCATTACAAACATAAGAATGGAATAATAAGAATACATTAGCAATAATACTAAATATATAATACTTCTGTAGCGATACAACGACAAATTATAATTGTCACGTGTAGCACGCGCCATAAACGACCGGTGCGAAGTTGGCAGTGTACGCACATTGCGCGTCAAACTTCACACAGACGCAATTCGCGCGTACTACACGAGGGCATGACTTATTACTAATAAAAAATAATTCAGCTTCGCTTCCCTATTAACATAAAATACCTCCCTTAACAAAATAAACAAATATTTAAATGCCCGACGTTAAATTTTACACTAAGTCGGTGGAATGGTTATGTGAAACATCGTGTGTCAATAATATAATACAATTGAACAGTCGCAATGAAAAGACCTTAAATTACGTACAAAAACTATAAGACGACTATCTATATAACGCTAATAATAACTTGTATAATAAAAAATTGGACGCAGATTTATAATTGAACTACGCACAAAGGGCTTTTTACACGTCATCGCCCGCTGGATTGGACGCACTATCGCCCCGTGTGCACAGGCCCTTATATAACAGATTCGTGAACGCTCGTTAATACTAAAACTATAATTGAAACACACAAGGCATAAACCGCGACACAGGATTTACAAATACAATTATTGTAAAGACAAAATTTACAAAAAACCCTTAGATAGGACACAAGTTATCATAATACCTATAGCTCGATTATCACGAACCCACAAGCTAATAAAATTCAATTCATGAAGTTAGCAACCATTAATAATTTTATCTAAATACGATTCCAAAAATATGAAACGTAATATGAATACAAAGAGATTATTTTCATTCTTTCAGAGAGTTACTCTTCCGAAGTTTCGCTTCTAATTGCAAATTATATTTACACTCTTTTAAATAATCGTATAATTTATGGAAGAACTCAATTGTACGTATACGTAATTAAATTTGCATTGTAAAATAATCTCAATTCCTAATAAAATTAATAAACACGAACCTAAGAGCCTGTTCAAATTGAGAGTTTTACGCGCGAGTCGACATTTGCCGAGCTGCATATATCACGTCCAGACGCGTCTATTACTTGCGTCAATCGCGCGAACTGTCCACGCGTCGAGCTATTTGGGCGCCGTTGTTGCGCCCAGAACGACGCTCGAATCGAATCGCGCGTAAAACGCTTCATCTGAATAGGGCCTTAGCGAGAGCTTTAGTTTTAAATAAAAGCTCCGGCTGCCGCCGCGAGGTGGCGCTTTAACCCGCCATAAAAGCTTTGCTATTTTTTTACAAAGCATAAGCGATCACTCGTGTCCTATATCAAACATTCACTAAAACTAACAATATAAGGGCAGATTTACACAGGTGACTATTAAAAGGTATTTTATACTCATCTCCTATACTTAGCTTCATATTTACCGGAACCTGTGAACCCGAAACTCGTATTCTATTTGACACATAAGTTTCTGATAGGCTAATCGGCACTTTAATATCGACCTGCGAAATCCGCCCAGAATCTACAAACTTACGGCTAGCAATGAACACAGGAGGCTCGGATGACTTCAATCCAAGACTTTTAGAACCAAACAGAATTCTCTACACCACATCAACTGCACCAAGCTCCAAGGTACAAAGAGGGTACTATCTAAGGGCAGGGACGTAGCCAAGGCCATTTTAGACGATACAACCTTAATGCTCCTTCCAACACTGACTTACATCCTTTTTAAAATGACTACCGTCAGATTGACTAACTAAAAGGCTGAATTTCGCCATCGGTTCAATCTAGATAAATTTAATCTGCCTAAGGAGTAGTGTAGCCCTTTCTGTACCTTTAGAGTGGTAGACGTTGTCACCTAGCTGCCACACCGGCAGATGTATTGAGCTGCCATCTATGCGAATTAAAACTAAACTATTATTTACAAATACAGATAGTGTAATACTTGAAATTAATTCAGACTGTGGCGCGTTTTTTCAAACGTTGCACTGATACAACTAAATTAAATAAATAAAGCGTGTGTTAAAAAGCCTGTCATCTCCAATTTGTGACCAAAATTTGTCATTTTAGATATTGACCTTAGAAGAACACGTCATGATCATACCAGAGACACTACGCCAAAAACGAACTGGTGTGAAGTTGACTGCGCATGGGCTTTTTGAAGTAAAACTTCTTTACTCGCGCTTCAGCTTACTCCCCAAGTCAAGCATGCATGCATGACGAGAGCGTTAAGAAAAGTGTGATCGTCGAAGGCGAACAGAAGTTGAGAGGGAGATATAAGTTAGTGAAGACAGAAAGAGTTACGTTTCATATATTACTGTAGGAGCAAGAATGAGCACTGCGCGCGCACATTTCCTCTCGCTCTCCCTCTAATAGTCATTACGTTTCGTGTATGAAGCTTTACTTCAGATGTATGCTCTAAAGCGCACACATTTTTTTAATTCAATTGAATACATCATGTGGGAAGCACGTGATGTATTTGATACTTCAGACATCACTTATAATTTCTGTAAAATTATGCTATTAGCTACAAGATCCTATACACTTATCTAATTTGACGTTAAATACTAACAATTTACTATATTCATAAGAGATTTCATAATAAACTAGCACCTATAAATTATATCAATATCCAATTCGTTATGTCATGTTAACATTCTACACTACACGTTTTTTATAGTGGCAACACTAACACCACGAATACAATACTTCAGTGTTGCCATTTAAAAATCGTTAAATTTAACAGTAATATACCTCTGAGTAATTCTATATTTTTAATGCATAAACAATAAACTTCGCATAATTCTCCAGATGCGAAAATTGCCAACATCCCGATATAACGTGTGGATAGAAAGTTAACATATTTGTACTGTACGTTAATAAAATCCTCTATCACTTTTTTTATATCCAATTCGTAACAATTTTAGAAAATTGAAGGAAAACCTATCGTAAAATATTTTTCAGTCTTACAAATGCAGCTTTGTTCTAGAAAATTAGTTATTTAATTATTCAAAATTTAGACTCGTATAAAATACAGATAAGCAAAGAGTTTATTGCATAGAGTTAGGTAAATGTAGAAAGCACTATGGCAAGTATTGCCATGCTTGCAATTTTAGACTTAAACAGACTAGGTTAAAGATATTAGCAAGCGTGTCAAAAATTTACTTAACTTATGCAATGTACAATTTAGGAAAAGGATTCCAAATACAATGGGGGTAATAGAAAAGCACATCTTCGGATCAACATTAAAATAGACTTCAAGAAATGAGGTAGTAAAGAAAATTGAGTCTGTTTAGTAAGACGATTACATTTTTTAGAATATCATTTCAGGAATGTTATTGGAAATATTCTACGTAACCTAAAACTACCCTCCACAAGCCGCCAAACGTGTAGACGACAATAATGGCACATACACAAAAGACTAACCACATCGTCAAATTTTCGGTATAGAATGTGATAAGGAAATTTAAGAGTAATGACTGAAAATACTCGTATATTCGCAATATGTAAGCAAGCAATACATCAATGGTTTTAAAATACCGATATTTATATACCATCGTTGTATATCATCGATATATCGATATTCATATAACATCGATATATCGACACTCAAAAAACATTGATATTTCTAAAATATCAACGTACCGATATTTTCAAAATATCAATCCGTCGATATTTCTAAATGATCGATGCATCGATATATTCGTATTGTAGCCGGTTGAGGTATCGATGCTACTTTATTTAATTTTGCTACGTTCCATTTCCCACACACACTATTCAGAAAATGGCTAATGTAATTTGCCTACAAGTAAAGCTTTACCATATTAACAAAATTCACTATACAATATTAAAGACATTCACCTTCTGCATTTCATCTAACACCACCGCAATACACACCCGCCAAGACGAAAGTTTTCTCAAACACGCAAATTTTAGGTTACATTATTTCACTACAATATAAATTTTGAAAAAAGACATTACATCTATTTTCTATAGCTTCTTATACTAGCCATTCACAATCGAGATCTAGTTTTAGTCCATATTAATAACTTGCTAAATAGATTAGCGATTAGCGTATGTTGTATCTTTTATCTTTATATATATAGTAGACATTTTATCTACTTAGCAAGTCGAATTTTCCACCAGTGGTGGAACTAAGTGAGATCGTACCTTAGACTTATCTTCAACATTTTTGGAGTTATAAATGCAAAATATTTAGCCTTCAATCTTATTAATATAAATTTGGTACGCTAGTGACATTCATACAGATTTTATTTTAACTGATCAAGACAGCGCCACCACTCAAGACGTTGTTACAGCCACAGAATATAAATGTATAAAGTTATTGCAATTGCACCTTTTTTACCAAGTGAAGCTCGTTTTAAAAATATTTGACATTCATACATTTTTTTTTTCACAT
>LUGF01042101.1:104411-117296 GCA_001625245.1 Calycopis cecrops
ATATAAATGTATAAAGTTATTGCAATTGCACCTTTTTTACCAAGTGAAGCTCGTTTTAAAAATATTTGACATTCATACTCATACTCCATCGACACTTACAATCTACAATATTGCAAATCTGTGAACCTTGTTACAAAGTTTATTCGACGGTCTTGAGTAGGGGCGGCTACATTTATATTAACGACCGACTACACCATCCATTTTCTTAGACAGCATGCGTCATCCCAACACTGGCATAGGGTACTTACATAGTGAAACAGGTTACCGGTGCCGACAAAACCTGTACGGTCGGTACTATATTTCTGGTACCGACCCGTACAGGTTTTGTCGGTACCGGTAACCTGTTTGTCTATGTAAGCACCTATAGGCCGGAATGTTGCTGGCATATATATTTGAACTTAAACTGATTTGGGACTTAGGTTCCTCTACCACAAACTATCCAACAAAATGAACAGTGTAATTTCCAGATTACAGTAATGTGCTACAATTACATTTTCTACAATAATTCATCTAAAATTCGGTACAGTTATTTTTAACATATTTTATATTGCAATTAAAATGGATTACAGAATATTTTTCATTGTATCAACTATCAATAGTAAGTATAAAAATATGCTTGTATGTAAAAGACAAAAGATCAAAGTGGCGGACCTACTTACCTATCTGTTAATTTACTATTTTGATGCCAAGCTATAAAAATAGATATAAAAGTAATAAAAATGTCTGTTACATATTTTTTTTTGTTCAGTTATGGATAATAGAAAAGACACTTCAACCTTTTGCCTCATTGTATCTCACAATTTTAGTGTTCTTAATATAACATAGATGAAATACATTAACACTATTTAGAATTTATGTTTATTTTATTTGTTGTAGTTTAGATATCATTTGTTCTAACCGAATGGTACAAATAGTCCATAAATCAGATATTAAATACATACGAAAGTAAATAATGCTACACAGTCGATTAGAGTAAGTTCGATTGTTTTAGAAAGATCGAAGCGGTAACTCGATTTATGGATTCGATTTTTTTTAAATATTAAAATTTTTTTTTCGTAGCTTCAAGAGCAGAATATTTCGATCGTTATTAGCTCACAGTATTGTTCGATAAAGTATTCGAAAGCCTAAGGCCAAGGAGTTAAGAATTCTATAAAATAATAGACCAATTACATCGTCCGTTATTTCGGGTAGTATATACTACAGTGTATATACTACAAAAAATAAAATCAAAACTTGCTGCACTTTTCCCGCAAACAGGACGGTATAATTGTCTTTTATCAGAATAAATCGGGAGAAACAGTACATGTACTTCTATTTTTAAAACTCATCAACTAACCTATTTGACCTTAATCGTAAGTGTATAAATTCGTTATAGTACCCAATGCTTGAATACAAGGTTCGGTTGACATGCGTTGTAAGTAAACAGTGATGGTGCTACAAGACAAAGGTTAAAGTCACACATCTACACTAAAGCAGTATCTCTTTTGAAGTTATCTTGTGTGCCGCAAACTCGATAACGATACTAGCGCCACCAAATGCGCCACTAGCGCCTCCAAGAGTGATGGCGCTGCTAACGCCAATATTGTTTGCGCCGCTAGCGCCACCACGAGTGATTGCGCCATTAGCGCCACCGTGAGCAAAAAAGTCACTAGCGCCGCCAGGAGTGACTCCGCTAGCGCCACCGCGAGCGTTCGCGCTAGCGCCGCCATGAGTGATTTCAGGCGTGCGGGTTACCGGGTTCGCGAGTGGCTACGGTCACGCGTGTCAGGCGGTCACTTTACGAGACTGGAGAGCGAGCGGGATTTCAGAGTCGGAGTGCGCGACCCGACAGGCGCCGCCGCCGCACACGCGCGCGCGCCGAGACCGACGCCGCGAACCGCCTGCACGCAGACACGCATGTTACACGGTGCGAGTGCGCATTCCGATAGACGTTAAAGCCAGGCCCATAGACGATCAATCATATTGATAAATATACAATTAATATGTGTCGCTCGAGTGTTACGTAAGCACTGTAGGGGGGCCTATTTCTATGCTATTTACACAGATTTTTACAGAAAAGGAGGCGGAGCATGTTTCAAAATTACAAACAGCCTCATTACGAACACTTGAATGATCCCATACGAAATGACTCCGACTGCTAGTGTGTCACAATTTAAAAAAAAGACACTATCATTGAGCATAGACACTCTGCAATTATTGTATACAAGTTTGTGCGAGTTCAATGTATACATCGGAATACTTCAGTCATAATTGATCGACTAAGGGCCGCTGTCACGCTGACCGTAAGCGCTGTCAAGTCAACGTCAGATTTTCTGATTATTTATATACCTCTTACACTTATTGGGAAACACTGGTCTTGAACAGTGTTTCCCAATAACTGGACGGCGTTGATAGAGCAGCGCTGAAGATCAGCGTGACGCTAGATCAGCATTAACACTGATCTCTAATGAATGGATTAAGTGTTCCATTGTTAGTGTATTACTGTTTATTTGTATTGCTATTTTGTGCAGGCAATTAGCATAGATAAAATACAAAATGTAGAATATACACATATACCTGATTTATAATTGAAATACAAATGGATACTCTATCCATTCACGTAAGATCAGAGACATAATTATAACAAAAAATGTATAAAGATGGCCACTCTATGGTCGAGTAGTTTACAGACAATGACGATACAGATCACCATAGACGCTATGTGGTTTTAGGTATCATATTGAAATTACAAATTTACTTTGTATATCTATGTGCCTTTTTAATGAGAACTCCTGTTATAATGGTCATAGACATCAATGACTGCAATAAAACAGAGCTAAGTGTGATATAGAGCATATCTCTAAGAGATTTAAAATACACCTATAGATTTATGCCGTTATTGCTTAGTTTAATTCTATTCTTAAATAGTGATAGTAAGTTAGGAATACTAAAAACCACGTGACGTCAGAGGCCAGTAATACCAAACCACAATAACAGTTGGACATGTACATTGTGACGTCACAATGGTAGCACCTGTGGGACCTTGTACGATGAAGCGTGTAAATGACGCATAAGGACAAGGGAGAGGGAGACAGCTTATAGCGTCATCTCTGTCACTATTTATAAAATGACCTACACATCTGTTTGCCTGCGTCGTCAGAGACGGGGGATAAAGGACTCCAAGATCCCTCAGGTTATGATAACAGTAGTAACAGCTAATATTAGCACAATATATTATGATAATATTAGCTATTATAACTCTTTCATCCGTTCCCATTTGGACCTTAAACTTCATCACCCTCTCCCTATTTTGGGCTATATTAGGCTTTTTTCTTCCGTATATTCCATTTATAACATATAACAAATCCGAATCAAGAAGCCTTTAGAACGTATTTCTTATTACAATGTTCCTACAGCCTCAGACAGAGACAACACTATGCAGCTATCTTCCTCTTTAGCTAATGCGTAATTTACCGCCAAAATTATGTAAAATGTGTGTGATGTTTGTCATGTTTATTATGGTCAGATAGTACACACATACACACGTAGATACGTGCACAATGCACATCGATCACAGTGAAGCATGCCAGAGCATTCCTCGAATCTCTCGCAAATCAAAAAACACTTTTAGCGCCAAAAAAAACGTACAGATAAAATACAACAATACACGTTCAAAAATCAGCAGATTAAAAATTGTAAAACTTCTTAAATAGGATAGAAAGAATAGAATAGATGTAAATTAATAATAATTAGTTTAAAATTTTGACTATTTTTTCTAAGTAGAGAGTCTAGATGAAGTATCTAATAGCTATCACCCTTTACAGATACTGCAAGAACATAGACAGATGAAGAATAAGCGAAGAAAACAATATAGCGAGTGCTTTAAACAGTCTCTCAATACATTTCTTAACTTCATAATTATTATGAAAACTGACTAATACTTTTTTAATTTCTTCGACTTACTATGTTTATAGTCTAAAATATTTTATGTTTTTTTTATGCATGATATAAGAAATGTTTATTTTAATTTACTAGATAAGGTCATGAGATAGTGAGTGAAGGTGTAAACACAGAAGCGACAAACGTGCATATGCGCCATGCTACGAGACGAGATGCCAAACTAGAAGCGACCCCTGTTGCGTCACACTGTTAGTGGGACGAAGGCATTTCATTTATTCTACAACGTATATTGTCTAATTATTTAGTAAACATGTCTAGTATAATCCAAGCTAATGGTATAGTAGGATATAATTTACAATTAATTCATTTAAGTTTTCAAAAATGTCGTGTCAACAGGTACAAGCCTGATGTAAATGTTTTGTTACTTCATACTTGTCTACAAAGTAACAGTACTATTACTAGTGTAATGTGTGTAATTTGTTATTGAAAGTACATATTCATTTACAATATTCATATTATTGTAATATATTTTTTCTTTTTTTTTAACTTCTGCAAATGTTGTGGTTTTGGTTTATTTTTTGGTAGTAACAAAACTTTTCTAGTGTCTACTGTAATCTATACATGTGTAACATACTTGATGTTTGTAATATCCAGTGTCATCTATACAGATGTAACATACTTGGTTTTGTAGTATCCAATGTCATCTATACAGATGTAACATACTTGGTTTTGAAGTATCCAATGTCATCTATACGTGTGTAACATGCATGATGTTTGTAGTGTCCAGTGTCATCTATACATGTGTAAGGTCATAAAGAAATGCCTTCGCCGTGTTAGTTCCTCGCACCAACAAGCGTAACACACAAACTCGGTACCGATGGCGCGAGGTGCTCAGAACAGAAACTCTAGACAGGCGACAAGCACGTATAGAGCTGTGCTCTCTGTTTGCGGGGCCCCGCAAGCGTGGCCCTGAGTGAGTCGCCGGGGCACAGGGGCCGCGGGGGGCACGTCCGGTGGGGGAGGCGTACCGGCGCGCGACCGGGGCGCGTCCAGCGAAGCGGCCGGCTGCAGGAACCACTCTGATCGCGTTCGCATGCGCGCCCGCTGTCGTTCGTGGACCTACACACCCACAACCCATCATCCATCTGGCTAATACCAGGCCGGGACCACTAGGCCGACTAATTATCCATCCACCAGCTAATATCAGCCGGATTTACGTCTAGGCAGACTAAGAATTCAAAATGAACGATTTCAATGTCAATAAATAATATAGCATCGCATTCGTGGGCTATCGTAGATAATTTGGCTTTTGCTATGTACTCTAACGGTCGTTTTCTATATTCTATCTATCCATGGATTTGGGATACTGCAGGTAGGATTTCTCTTATTTCGTACGGAACTTATGTGAATATCCTATCTCCAGTATCCACATCCAGGAATTGATAGAATTTAGAAAGCGACTGTAAGTCCGGCGTTCGCTAGAACAAGTTTACTTTTACCTAACCACCCACGTAGAAGTGAAATTGATAACACGTGACATTCATTCCATTCGCTTCACTTTTATTCAGTCGACTACATACACGGTACGCAACGTTATGAAATGAAAGAAAAAATACCTACCGAAGTCTAAACAAAAATAAATAATACATATTTTGTCATAACTTCTAATAAAGTTGTAAATTGTTGTAAATATTTTATAATAGAAGATGGAACGTTTTATGCATATATTTATCCCCGTCATTTCAAATAATACATCTTCCTGGTTATATATTTATTTTGCAACTATTATATGTATAACCTTTTCCTAATATTTTTATGACTCTTATATGTTCTCTTTACTTTTACTTACACAAAATGTAAAAACCTGTTCATACGTGAATACAATACACATATAAGTGTATGTATATTATATTGTAATCACAATTGGTGTTGCCCCTAAAATGTTTTAAAAATCTTAATTTCATGCACCAAATCATCTTATTTTTTTAAGTGTTAAAATGTTACACACACTGCATAATTGGAAGCATAGTTCATTTTATTCTGTTAATTAAATAGGACATTTATGACAAACAATATGAAAATAAATTTATTAAGGTAATAAATTTTATTTACTATATTTTGTAAAATCACATGTCTAATTAGTAAAATACATTTAGTAGTTAAAGTGTTAGTACAAAAAGCTATTGTTAGGCCTACCAGCAAAGGATATTAGTATGACGGGGAGACATGTACACAGAACTACTTAATATTAAAATGTTTTGCACACACAAACACACATACACGGTTGTAACATAAATCCAATTTGATAGTTGAAATAGTCACAATTAAATATCATCTTCAAACTCAAAATTAAATGCTTGTTCAGTAAAGGCGAATTTAAATATTATATCACATTAAAAGTACATCATGTATTTAAAGTGTGAACTTGTAACTTGTCTATACAACGTCTGTACCAAAGGTTCACCTGTATAGGAGAATCTAAGTTACACATGTATAGAAGCCAATACTTAGTCTGGCCATAAATGCTGTTACAATAAAAATAAAAAAATATTACATTTGAATTTGGAATCTGTAATTTTTATACGATTGTTCATAGTGTTTTCTCATTTTGGCGTCAATACATTGTACAATATATGGAGTGGGGTGATAAAGAGAACAGAATCACTGTGATTGCATTACACAATGTAGGTATTGAGCCAAATGCAATTTTTAAAACTCTCAATACACTTGGTATTCGTCAAATGTTTGTGTACCGGGCTATTAATAGGTACAACGACACATCCTCTGTTTGTGACAGAGAAAGATCTGACCGTTCCACGTAGTGGTCGTACGAAAAAGGCGGTCAAAGCAGTAAGCGAAAGAATTCGAAGAAATCCTGTCCGAAAGCAAAAGATTTTAACTCGGGAAATAAGGATAGCACCTAGAACCATGTCGCGTATTTTAAGAGATGACATAGGACTTGCAGAGACTGGACGCAATGGTCATTTCTTAACTGGTAAATTAAAGATGAATAGGGTGATAAAATAGAAACCAGTACTGAAGCAGTACGCAAAGGGAGGTCACAGAAAAAAATTGTTTAAAGATGAGAAAATTTTTACAATTGAGCAACATTTTAACAAAAAAAAGACCGTATTTATGCTCCAAGGTCTAAAGAAGCTTCACAACTAGTCGTCAGAGTGCAACGTGGGCATTATCCGACTTCAATGATGGTTTGGTGGGGTGTTAGCTATGAAGGAGTGACTCACTCCGAGTGAGTGTGCCATATTTTTGTGAAAAAGGTATCAAAACATCGGCACAAGTGTATCAAGATACCATTCTTGAGAAGGTAGTTAAGCCCCTTAATAACACCATGTTCAATAACCAAGTTTGGTCCTTCCCGCAAGACTCGGCGCCGCGTCATAAAGCTCGGTCCACGCAGTCTTGGTTGGAAGGGAACGTCTCGGACTTCATCAGAGTTAAAGACTGGCCGTCGTCTAGTCCCGATCTTAATCCGTTGTATTATGATTTAATGTCAGCTTTAGTGAGTACAACTTACTCTAAACGCCATGATAATTTGGAGTCCCTAAAGCAATCCATACGATTGGCAGTGAAGAACATACCCATGAATGGAGTGCGTGTTTCTCTTGATAACTGGCCTCGACGTTTTTATACTTTTTTTTGTTTTATATTTGTGTATTAAACTAACACACTGTAAAAGTAATAAATGTTTTTGCATTAAAAAAAATATTTTTTTTCTTTGTAACAGAACTTATGGCTAGACTATGTATACAAGTGTAACATTGAGTAGTCTTGTTGGTGGTCTAAAATGTCTCGCCGTTCCTGAGCAAGGTTTAAAGTAATAAAATTGCACCTATCAAGCGTTGCTGCGTCTGTTACATGCAGTTGAAATTGTATAAACCACGGGGCTGTAACGTCTAACATTTGTAAAACTGTGCCATTATTTTGAGCCGTCAATGTATTAACGTAATTATTTATAAAAATAAAATATAGTGAAATGAGTTTCCATTGATACTGGCGATTTTGTATAAACACATTATAAAACACACATCTAAACATATATTACCAGTGGTCTATAAGCGTGTACAGATAGACAAGAATATTTTGCATGGTTCGCTAGGGGTGGCTACCGTATAAGAACTTTTCACCGTTACTGAAACAATATCTCCTTTAGTGTGCGCTAAAATATAAATAGACACCAAAATTATATTAGTCTGGCTATAATTATGTTTCTGAATATATATTTCTCCTGTAAAATTGCATTAAGTTATTTAAAAAGTATTCTATTCTTTGCCAGAGCCAAGAAATATTATGAAGTTTTAGTTCTTTGAATTTCGAATGAAAATTGTTTTCATTTTTTAAATATCTTACATAGAAATAAATAAATGAAAACTGAAAATTGATAAATTAATTGATTTTTTCTGTTCGTTCCTATTATTTATTGTAGGTTAACGAAACAAGTAAAATTTGTTAATTCGACAAGTGCAAGGCTCAACGTTACAATATTTTATAATTAAGTTAATATCTGTGGACTTTTTATAATTCAGGCTTATTAGAGGTCAATTAGTTTTTTTAGAAAATGTGCTAATAGCAGTTGGTGAACTTCTTTATTAGAGCGGGACAAACATGTATTCACCTCTCTCAATGTGACTACCGTTTGGTTCTACCCATTGCCTGGTTACGAGAGATAAATCACCAGGTGGCATCTTACGTACAAATTGAACCACTGAGGTACTTGGCCTTTTCGAGTTGAAGCAAATAAAGGCCAGCCCTCTTCAACCACTGAATAATAACTCTTATATTAAATATTTCCTTCGCATTGCTCTCACTGGACTAATAGGCGAAAATATATGCTAAAAGAAACTGAAGCCTCATAACAGAAGAAAAAACTTGCGAGATCAAATATGGTCTCGTATAGAGACAGCTCAGTTTCTAATAGCCAAATCTGTGCCGAAATGAAAAAATATAATATGTATTTTGTGTACCCATATCGGGCCTCCGCGTAGCTGTATGAGGTACGCGAGTGTACCTGTCTCAGGTACACTCGCGTACACACGTCAAGTATACTCGCGCACATTCGTAGGTACACCCGCGCACCCACGCCAGATACACCCGCGCACCCACGCCAGATACACTCGCGTACGTACGTTAGGTACACTCGCGCTTACACGTCAGGTACACTCGCGCACACAGAAAGGTACACTCGCGCACACATACCTGCGGCAGGTAGGAGAGGCTCTTGATGCTCTCAGCGTGCATGTTGATGGCCTGCAGGTCGTCCAGTGTCATGTGCTGATACACTCACACACACACAAGTCAGGCACACTAGCGTACACATGTGATGTACACTCGCGTACACACGTTAGTTACACTCGCGCACATACGTGATGTACACACGCGCACACATGTCAGGTACACTCGCGCACACACGAGGTACACTCGCGCACCCACGAGGTACACTCGCGCACACACGCCAGGTACACTCGCGCACACACGTGATGTACACTCGCACACACACGTAAGGTACACTCGCGCACACACGCCAGGTACACTCGTCCACACATACCTGCGGCAGGTAGGAGAGGCTCTTGGTGCTCTCGGCGTACATGTTGATGGCCCGCAGCTCGTCCAGCGTCATGTGCGGGCTGGAGGTGGAGCGGGTGGACTGCGACGAGGAGCTCACGGACACCTGAAAACAGAGAGTATTATAGTTGAATGATCTATAAGAATGAAAATAATTGTCACCACACATATATCAACTCGGAAAGGGAATGTAACCGTATCGCCTTCGCTTTTCGAGGCGAGGCTATTACGTAACGTTTCCCATTCATGTGCGTTGCAGTATGGAATTTTATACAAAAAATACTGAACGGCTCGAGGTGATACGGTTACGATCTCTTTGCGATTTGATAAGTGTGCGGCGACCGTTAGAGTACCACGTCACATGACATGATTAATGCGGTTTATAAAGGCCAGATGGCATCCAACATAGTAATTCCCAGTGATTACTATTTGTGTCTGCAGATGCCTTAGGGTATCAGTAAGTAACATCCGAGCATAAATATTTAACACAACCTGGCATCGAATAGCACTCACACTGTGGCCCTGGCACTCAACCACGGCGTATTAACACGCTAGCTCTCCTTGAACACGCTCCCCTCAAAGGACAGGCTGCTGTGAGAGTCGAGTAGTGAGTGCTCGAGCATGATGCCCAACCCTGATTCCCACTGGCATTGGCTGGCTCTTCTCGGACTGTGACAACCCTGGCGCATTCACTAGCTCACCTTGAAGACGCTCTCCTCGAGCGATATGGACAGGCGCGTGCAGGAGTCCAGCAGCGAGTGCTCGGGGATGATGCCGAGCCCCACCACCGCGCCGCCGCCCCCCGTCACCCCCATCAGCGCCGGCATTGACTGGCACTCTTCAGACTTTGACAACCCTAGGAAGTTATTAAATTATAGAAGTAGTTACTAAATTATAGTAGTAGCAGCGGTGGAAGCAAATGATGGGTCAATCACGATTAAAAACTCCCTAGAAAATATATTTAGCGCTAGCGATAGGGCTGACATCGACTGACACCGAATTGAACTTTGACTGCGCTAAGCAAAATATAACTACTTCTTAAATTTTTATTCACCTGACTACCCTGAACAAAAATACTTTTTTTAATGACTTAGTGAGACTATTAAAGACTATGACAATCCATAGGATACATTTTTAGATTGCCATACAGTGCTGGCACCGACTGGCACTTCACAAAATTTGACAAAATTAGCACATTACACTGGGCAAAAAGAAACATACTGTCCAGATTCTAGAAAATATCTTAAGACACTGATTAACTACTGGATTTGTGGGTGACTACGATCATGGATTTCAAAAGGCTGAAAATAGGTTTTTTTTTTTTGAAAGATAAAAAAAAATCAAGACTGCTTGATTGTCCAGTATTGCCGAACCGATAGGACCTGGGGTTCTTTAAAAAAGCATTCTCTTATCTCAAACAACGCGCCCCCTAAACCGTTTTTGCGCATGTCTATGGGCGGCGGTATCTGGTTCGTTTGCCTCTTATCCTACAAAAAAAAACGTTTGTCTGTATTCCATAAAAATAAAGTGTTATAACTATTTACCTAAAATACACTAACTATCCTATTTCAACGAATAAAATTACCAACAACAACATATCTTCACGTCACTTCACTAACAGGGTAGTAGAGTACCACATACTACGATCGTAGCACACTTGCTGTTCTTCCTCCACATACTACCTACTTAGGGATCTTCAAGAAAAGAGCATTCCTCTTTCTTAAGGCGAAATGGGCCCCAAATTTGTCAATCCGTGCTCACGTATATTCAAAACGTAACCTTTGAAAACTATTTTTATCATATATTTTTTTAGCTGTGGTTAATGTTAACAAAATACGGCATAGTGCTTTGGTCGTCGAAACACGATTAAAGAATTTTGCCTCGATAGAAAAAAATCGTAAACTTTAATGGAAAAACACTATTTCTGACGTTTCCATCAATTTTTAAATCCATACTATTCAATAACTATCATTGTTATTTCCACAACTAAAATACATATTGTATCTATTCCCAATAAGTAATCGAAGAAATTTAAGGAGTCACTTTTTTATATAAGCGTATGGTCATTTTTATAAAATAATATTAATCTTAATATTGCCTCTAATTTCGAGCGCCGTCCACGCAAAATTAACTAGGCCGATCGCAATTGGGACCCGTAGCGCCTTAAAGGCCGGCAACGCGTGTGCAAGACACCTAGTTTTGCGGATGTCTATGGGCGGCGGTAGTCACAAACCACTTGCTCGTTAGCCCCTTATATCATAAAAAAAATTAATAAACATTCATAACTCACTTCATACACACAGACCGGTTGCAAAGACTTGCCACCTTCTGACACTTCCCGATCAGTCTGATCATGATAGTTTTGGTCCCGGAACATTTACTAATATTCCTACTTAATCCCACTAATATCATAATAGTGAATGTGAGTTTGTTTGTTATGACCGGTTTACATTATTCCAGTCCAGCGATCAAGTCCAGTACCGGATTGATTACTGGAAAAATGTAAACCGGCACTGGAATGAACTGAATCTAGTAAAGTTCATTAAGTATATATATAGAATAATGTAAACCGGGCATTACGCTTTCACACCGAAACTACTCAACCATTAAATTTTGCACACATATTCCTAAAGGTATTAGAAATAACAATATTTTTTTTTAATTTTAGAAGGGACAAAAAATTATTCTAGCAGATATTGGAATTCTATTGCAGTTCTATTTCATGTTCATTGATTGAAGGGCTTCAACGCGAGCGAAGCCGCGAGGATAAGCTAGTACGTTGTAAAGATAAAAACACCAATTACTCTCAAACGACTCCGTACCCTAATTTACGTAGTTTACTCAACTTTAACTATTATACATTACAAATTACAAAACTAACTACACGTACGGATACTGTTCTTATCTGTTATCCACCGTTATTGAAACTCACCGCAAATATAATAGTGATTAGTTAAAATAATATGATTATTTAATTATTGTTCCCCGAACCTGAAAAGTCGAATTAATGAGATAAGGATAAGGAAAGAAGATAAGGTTATGTTACGTTGTGGATTAATAGTAAAATAATTAGCTATATTTTTTTTTATAGTATAAGTGGACAAACGAGCAGTCGGAGCCATTATGCTGACGACCGACGTCCCATAGACATCCGCATATACGTTATACAGATGCGTACCTCTTTGGCCACCGGCTTCTTACACACCGCACGAAACGCACCAGCACAGCTGTCACTTTAAGCCGGTCTCGTGTAAGCGAGAGGTACCTCCCCGGTCGTGCCGGCCCAATTCGGCTGCGTGCATGTAGAGGTGCACTACCTCCCTATTAGAGAACACTTCTCTATATACTCGTTACACAAAATACCATAATCGATTTTCGATAGTGGAAATGCGGGCGATATATATACTTTTTTTTAATTTGGACAGT
>LUGF01042101.1:120827-132942 GCA_001625245.1 Calycopis cecrops
CCCGCCTCTCATGACACCGCCGTAGCTACGCTAACTTTTTTCGTACGTTTTGTTAGCTTCCGATGGCCCTGAGGCCCGAGAGGATGAGGAATGGTCAATCGCAACGGCACAACCTTCATACCGATTCCTTCGGAAGCCAATAGTCACGAAGCCTCAGCTGCTCGTTCGCCTCAGGACAGCTGTCACTGCGTATCGGTATCATGTGAGGCAGAGTCTCCTATCTCACTTTTCCAATTCGGCTTTACATTACATATGGCTGAATTATTTTATACCCTCTTTTTCACCTTAATATCTTCAATCTTTGAGGAGTTCAGTACATCTACAATATCTTACAGAAACCTTATTAATAAACATAGATTAACTTTACTGCAAGTATTAAATAATTAATCTAGTATCTGTGAAATTATTTGTAAAATTCCATAGTTTATTATGGTCGCCGCACACTTATCAACTCGTAAAGGGATCGTAAACGCCTCGCCTAGAAAAGCGAAGACGATACGATTACGTTACGTTTTCCATTAGTATGCGTTGCAGTATGAAGTTTCATACAAAGAATACTGAACGGCACGAGGTGATACGGTTACGATCCCTTTCCGAGTAAGTGTGCGGCGACCAATAATAAGGACTTTAACAGATTCTAGTTTTATACTTGGAGTAAAGTTAAATCTATGTTTAATAATAAAATCCATAAAGCCTTACATACAAGCCAAGATGAGTCAACATACAACATAATTATATTGCGAATATGTAAGTACACATAAAGATATAGCAATAAATGTAAGTGCATTAATATTCAAACAACTGTAATTAGCAAGCAACTTTAATAACATGATAGAGTGCAAATTATAACATGGCTGTTAGTGTGCTAAAAATGAAATATTTTATTACAATAAGTAATATTTAGTAAGAGGTCGTGCCAAGCTGCATTGCAGCGGAACGGGCACGACCGCGGAGGTACCTCTCGGCGGAGGTACATACCGGCGTAAAGTGACAGCTGTAATGTCGCGTTTTGTGCGATTTGTGAGTAGCCGGTGGCCCATTGGGGGCATGGATGAAGAAGTTCAACGCAATTGTATAATATGCGGATGTTAATGGGCGTCGATAATCACCAAATGGCTCCGATTGCTCGTTTGTCCTCCTATGCTATAAAAATGTATTTAGCGTGTAGATTTGCTGTGCAAAATGCTTTAATTCATGACTAGAAATCATATCTTATAGCACATATTCTGAGATTTTATCTGTAGTTATTTTAATGTATAGCGATCTCCCTTTTTTATGGCAGCAAACGAGCCATCAGAGCCATTTTCATAACTACCGCGCATAGACCTTACAGATGCGTTTCCTTTCTCCCTCTTCCCTCCACGGGTCTCCGGGTACTGGCCGGCTTACACCGCACGAAACGCGACAGCACAGCTTTACACCGGTATCGTCTAAGCGAGAGCTATTCAGCTGCATGCATGGCACTACCTCTTGCTATTGTGATAGCGCTCCCTCTATTTACGCACGAGTACGCATTAAGTCCACGTGTGCACTTCGCAATTCGCATGCCTTAGATAAGAGTTTGATTCACAAATTTGATTTCTTACTCATTTCCTTGTTATTCTTGACTCATTCAACATAAAAATTCTTTTTTTATATGGTATAGGAGGGCAAACGAGCAGTCGGGAGCCATTTTCATGACTACCGACGCCCATAGACATAGGGGCTATACAGATGCGCTGCCCTCCCTTCTTCTCCCATCTCTATGGGCCACTACTTACACACTTTACGCCGGTCTCGTGTAAGCGAGAGGTACCTCCCCGGTCGTGCCGGCCCAATTCGGCTGCATGCAAGCATGTGAGGCACTACCTCTATTCACTTGATGGCATTACATTGTAGTAACCAAACTGTGCCCACATCGCTGGGAGTTAAAAACAACAAGCAACAAAAAGCATACCAAAGCAACATTTCATATTATCATTCGAAAGTTTGTCATTTTTTTTAAATGCTTTCACGCAAATACTGCTGTACTGGTTTTATTTCAAATTCCGAACCCATACATAGGTCATAATAAAATAATTTCAATTCGAAAAAAAAATGCTTGTAGTGTATTTTTGTAATTCTTAGAGCCTGTCCAGATTGAGCGAATCGCGCGCGTATTAGGCCTGATTACAAACAATTTAACGAGGTGGTCGGGGTTCAAGTCCCTCACGAGTCGTGTTTCTTTTTTTACATTATTATGTTGCACATTAAATATCATAAAAAAGTACTGAACTATATTTATTAAGTACTATTTACTAACTACGTGTGTGAAATTTTGAGGGACTTGAAACTCGACCACCTCGTTAAATTGTTTGTAATCAGGCGTAATACGCGCGCGATTCGCTCAATCTGGACGGGGTCTTTAACATCTAAGTGCTAATAAATGTATCTATGTTTTACAAATAAATTAAAATTAATATAGTTTAATAATTCAGATAGATTTTGCGATGATTTATTTATTTATTTATTCATTTATTTATTCATTTATTTATTCAATTCAATGAACGGGAATACTCCTGATGATATGATGACGAAATGATACCACTATATCTATTTTGGTGACAGTGGTCTGCAATAGGTGATGATGATGATGATGATGATGGTAATGATGATGATGATGATGGTAATGATGATGACGATGATGATTATGATGATGATGATGATGATGGTATTTTATCTTGATATACTCAGTGTCACTTACATTTAATGCAAATCAGTGTCGTAGCATGCCCGTATGTTAATTTGTTTGGGGGCCCTTTGGGAAATTTTTATTAATTTACGGATACGCGCGTTGGGGCCCCCGTGATCCGGAAGGCCCCGTGTAATCAATACGGCAGATACGGCGGTAGCTACGCCCCTAATCCAAATCAAAAAACGTTACGCTACAGAACATACAAAAAGAATACATACATAACTAATTAACTATAAAAGTACTACTAATATACTATAATATACTATATATAACACTACTTTTCGCAGGCGGGTAAACAACACATGAACAATGCAACATGTAGTATGTAACAGGATTACATAATGCGTGTGGGCGCACATGCAACATATATGTACTTACCGTCACCTCTGCCTGGGCGGCGTGCGACACATAACGTTACATAAAAGCTATGTACATAGTATATATCTCTATATATATAAAATACTCTTGTCTCAATGTTAGTTAGGTACCATATTCCTTCGATACGCCTAGACCGATTCTCATGAAATTTTGTGTGCATATCGATGTCTATATTTCCATAGGATCAAAACTTACGCGGGTGAAACCGCGCAGCGCAACTAGTATATATAAAATTCTAGTGACAATATTAGTGATCATACTCCTCCGATACGGCTCGACCGATTCTCATGAAATTGTGTGCATATCTGGTAGGTCTGAGAATCGGCCATCTATTTTTCATCTCGATATTTCCACTGGATCTAAACTTACGCGGGTAAAACCGCGAAGCGCAGCTAGTGATATATAATACAGTGCTTCTCAATCTCAATAGAGACCAGCTACTCAGCGACGGATTCAGGCGAGGACTTAAGGGCGTAAGGCTTAATGGGTTTAAGATCATTTTTGTATCCATAAAACAAGGGGGCCCTGGGTTTGAGAAGGGCCCTTCCTCGAGCCCCGGAGATTAATCTGGAGCTGCAGCTACCACTTATTGCAAAACATTACCATTCAGTCGATAATCGCAGTTGGTAAAAAGAAGCCAAACGTACTGTAGACTACGAGGAATTCCTTCTTTTTCCTTTCTCTTCTCTCCTTCCTTTTCTTTCAGCGAACCATCCCCGCATAGCCACCAACCTTCGGAAGGTTGTGCAGAGATTTTCCCTTTTTGCTAGTTACAGGTCCCACGAAACGCGAGAGAGTAGCCGTCTCTTCGCGCCGGTGTTATGTGAGCGAGAAACGAGAGAGGCCTGCGCAGACGAGGGATTTTTGTCCGCGGCGGAGAAAAATGTACGCTTTTTTTTTATTTACTGCGTACTCAACGCACACGGTGTGTGATCGTTTGTTGCCCGGAACGTGCCTCACTCTCGAGAGCGCAACGCGGGCTAAAGTCCTCCGTGTGCGTTGCTTCGCCTAGTCACTAGAGTTCTATTATTTCTTTCGGGGACTCCCGCGTACTTATATCCGGTCCGCTCTCTGCATGTCTTCGGTTATTCATGGGACTTTTTAATCCCTCGTTTGCGTTACTCCATATAGTTGTAAGAGTTCTATTTTACAAAAAAAGACAAAGAAAGGACTAAAATCCCTTGTCTGCGTAGGCCATAAGGCATACTGTTCATGTTAAAAAATCACCATTTATCCCGTCAACTTAGAAATCAAACCCAGAACCTATCGCTATAATACAGAAACCACTGAACACAACTATTGCTAAATCATTTAATATCTCGAAAACCGATTATGTACAACGTAATTTTTATCAATTTATCGAGGGAAAGTCCGGTTAACACACTCTTGTCTTAACTAAGATTCAACGTCATTTTTTCTACGTTCTTTATTGCGTCTCCTTGAAATCAGGTAAAGAGGTTTTACAATAGTGTTACTAACCATATGGACTATATATGAAATTAACAACTACTATTCTTATTATTATACCATCTGCATAAATGTTATGCAGACGTATGACACGTCCTTCCCTCTCCCCCTTCAATAGGCCACAGGAAACGCCCTCGGAGGTGTAACTCGCCAGCCTGGCTGTCACTTACAACGATATTATATATTAGGGGCATCCCCTGTTCGGACAGGACCCATTCGGCTACAATGCAGCAAGACAGATAGCAAACTCTTACAACAAACAATTCACTTGGAGTTGGCCAACATACAGCACGAAAAAAACATTCCTTGTCCTATAGGACATAGGTACTGGTTTTCTCTTACTTGACCGTGGATTGTATTTTCCTTCACCGTAGTTAGTTTATACTGACGGTGACAAAAAATATCCCATGATACCGCCGCAAAGTTTTAGCTATGCTCTGTGCCGGGTGGCAAGTCTCTTATGGCCCATTTTAGGGAGGAAGAACATCAATACTGATGGTAATCAATGAACGGCTCCGACTGCTCTTTTGAACTTTTCGAAAAAGCTGGCATATTTCCGACGGTCCATATAAGGAAAGAATGATGAACACTGATGGCATTCACCGACTGACTGACTCATTGGAACACGAAATATTTAAAAATCCAAAAGCTTTCGACTAAGGACCCAGGCCAATTGGCAACAGCATCCTCTATAAGACGTCGACAGTCAAGTTTCCGGTGGTCCATTTAAGGTAGAAATAACGTCAACACTGATCAACACAGCTAGTTTCAAGGCTTTAAAAATCAAAAACTTCCTAACTCAGGATCCTGGAAACCAGGTCACCTGGCATTACATCTTCCGCACACGCCGCCATCACTTCATTAACGGCCCTTAATGGTCTCGTCCAATCGCAATGAACAATGAAAACAACATAAAAGTGAACGAAATCTCGAACGCACGGCTTATCAGCTGCAATACCCCATTAGGTTGTAAATTGAATTGATAAGGGAGCAGGAACATGTTGATAAGAGGTTATATCGAGATAACGCCACGTGGCCTGCTCTTGAGAACAGAGAAGACGGAAGTGTGTACAATTTAACTAAGGTCCATTTGTCTGCGTAACAAGAGATTGGCAAAATTCCACTGTCCTGGTCTTAGGGGACAGGACAGTAAGTACAAAAGAATTATGCTTATGGATAACAGAGAAGAGGAATAAATCTCACTGTCCAGGTATAAGGGCCTGGTCAAACAGGACTGTACACAGAATAATCCCGCTTATGAGTTACAGAGGAAAATATTATTACTGGCATCAAATAAATATAACGGAACCATAATAATACCCCTGATAACCACAAAGTATACATATCAATTCATTTATTTATATTTCCGTGGTGCATAGTAGCCGGGCTTCACCTGGCTGCTCTCTCTACTTCTTGGCTTATTTAAGTCACTGCAATCTTGTACTGTCTCGAGCTTTGATTAGGGAGGGAAATTGGAATTACTTCCTACTCCTCCTACTTTCTTCTGATTCAATTCGTTGCGGGTCCCAAGACAGATTTAGCTTTTCCCTCGGGCGCGATGATATCAAAGGGTCAAGTGTGGTTGCCGCTGTCGATCCTGGCGACACAGGAGTAGCAGCAGTGAGAACGAGTGGTGGACCAAAGCCTGTATTTACAGAGGAAGAGGGAATAGTGTGGTTTCAGCCAAATTTATACTTCCCAATTTCGAAGATTTTTACCTATTGTACCTAGTGATCATTGTGAACGAATTCAACTTAACAATGACAAAACTTATCAGTACGTAGGGTAACTAGGCGTTGGCAAGTTGGCGGACATATAAAATACGCATCGAAATAAGAATTGTCTTGTTTAAAAAACTGACAGAAACAAGTTTTAATTCTTCTTGAATTTGTAGAAATTTTAAAACTAATATATTAAGCATTATAATACTGTTAGCAAAGAGTGTTATATTGACTCTCCTATCGACAACATACTAGAGAAAAATCGAAGAAAATAATAGGTGAATAATAAAAAAATCAACTATGTACATTTTTTTGCTTGTTTTGCGACAGTGCTTGTTTTCTTGAGGCAATAGCTTTTTACATTATTTATCATATTAGATATAAAAATACAAAGGGTTCCCTTCTCACTTCTCAGTTAGTTTCAGAGTTTTTTTGACAATTTTGTTAAAGTGATATTTAACAAAATCACCACTGCATTTCAGAACGTAAAAACCATATAGGACCAGTCCTACACCCGACCGTCATCTTAGCTACCCCAGTGACAACATACCACGGCATTCCCCATCGTGAAAAAGTATTTAGGACCAGTCCCGCATCTGCCCAACAGCCTGGCGACCCCAGCATGTTGTTTGCGGAACTGCAACTGACCTTGAACCGCTGAACATCCTCCATGGTTGCCGTCTTGCCGTCCGACACGCACGAGTGGAAGAAGGACGGCGCCACCGACACGCCCAGCGCCTCTGACGTCATGCCCGTGCCTGGGAGACATCATTATCATCAATAACATAATCATCATCATCGTCGTCACCAACATCGTCATCGTCATCATCATCATCGTCATCTACACCATCATCACAGTCAGTCCTGTATTAAATAATACCAAGACGATTTCATGCTATTTGCATGCATCGCTACTGCAGGGAAAAGTGTCAAGTCTTTTTCATAGATATAAGGCAGTAATTCAGAGCCGAGATGATATAGATGTATTGTCCTCTCTTCTTCATCCCCCCCCCCCCCCNNNTCCCCCAATGGGACACCAGAAGCTTGTAAACAGCATGAACTTTGCGCCGGTTCTATGTGAGCAAGATGCACAGAGGACCAGCATAATCCGCTCGCGGCGTTCGCCTACGTTTACTAGACCAAGACAAGAGGTAGTGCCACACTTCTTTGCAACTGAATTGGGCCAACCAGGGGGCCACCTCCCGCTTACACGATGTCGCAGCCGTTAGGCCTTTTTTCTCTTTTTTTTTACGTTACGCCTAGTAAAGCGACAGCTGTGACGGACGTCGCGCTTCGTGCGGTGCGTAAGTATACCGTATACTGTACACCAGCAAAAAGGACAAGAACGTCGATGAGACTATAGCGACCTACTTAATTATAATTAATCTCGCCAAAAAAGCAAAAACAATTTACTCATCTGCATGCTTTTAGAATAAAAAAAATACTATTTTAGTCAGCAATTAGAAAACGCAAAACGATGAGTAATGTAAACGTCAGTATAAATAAACTAAAATAAATGAGTGGGTCATCAGCGAATCTTTAGCGTTTAGGGTCACAACACAAACGCGACTGAGCGACTCTCTGCGACCAGTCACAGTCGCGCGACAGTATTGCGATCTCGCGACTGAATTTAGACGTTAATTGACATACATTAGCGTCAAGTCGCCGCGTCTGGCGTCTTGAAGTATGCGCTCCCCGCGTCTAGTCGCTGCATTCAGCTTCTAAAAAGCCGATCGCCACGTCTAGTCGCTGCATTCAGCTTCTAAAAAGCCGATCGCCACGTCTAGTCGCTGCATTCAGCTTCTAAAAAGTCGATCGCCACGTCTAGTCGCTGCATTCAGCTTCTAAAAGGCCGATCGCCACGTCTAGTCGCTGCATTCAGCTTCTAAAAAGCCGGTCGCCGCGTGTGTGCTGTCGCCCTTAGTTAACTATACGTTGATTTATATACTATGAAACCTTTATTAAATGAAATGTTTATTGTCAAATTAACACATTAGAACAGTTGTTAACAAGTCGATAGAAATATACTTTATTTTATTATTTTATTATTTTATTTGTTCATCATCATTATCATCATCATCATAATCATCATCATCATAATCATCATCATAATCATCAGCAGCAGCAGCAGCCACAAGGCGTGCACTGCCGGACAGGCCACCCTAGAGAGCGCCACAGGTCACCTTCACGAGATAGCATCTAGCTTCCCGCGACCTTGACCAGGTCATCAGGCCGCCAGCATCTGCTGGCCTGTTCAAATGAGAGTAAAACCAATTTTTTTATGACCAACTATCCTGCTAATATTATAAATGCGACATATGGGTATTAAGATTGTTTCCTGGATGCTTAAAAATACAATTGAATCTGGTAGGTGGCTCTGCTGTCGGCATGTCGACTAATAAACGCCTTGTCCAATTGGGTTAAAATTTTGTACATGTGAAAGTTTGTCTGTTTGTTTGTTTCTTTGTTACTTTTCACGCAAAAAATGCCGAACCGATTTTCATGAAATTTAGCACACACATAGAGAATAACTTGGATTAACGCATAGGATAGTTTTTATCCCGAAAAATTTAGATTATTTTCTATTTTCCTCGGGATCGAAATTTACTCGGGTGAAACCGCGGGGCGCAACTAGTCTTCTCATTTTGCCATATAGAACAAACATCAACTTGCTCTATTAATTTTTATGCAGCCAGTGTCACTTATTTATTTTCTAGACGACTACTAAGTCTGTCTGTCTGAGCGTATACATGTAGATGTGCGTGTAATTTACTACATACACGAAACATTACGCTATTGACTATTGTATCGCAGTAGGACGAGTACTGCAAACGCCCTCTCTAGTGGGAGGGCCGCCGCACCAGCCGGCGCGTTATTGGAGCGAGACCGGCCGTGTTGTAACACATGTCACATAGCTAGGGTTGCCATCAAAAATTGTCAACCAGGACAAGGCACGTAAGAACCCCGGATTTCGGAGCTTCCTACCCGGAAGTTAGAAAATAGTACTTTTCATAAGACACTCAGAAGAATAAAATATAGTTTTAATGGTCATAAATCAATTATTATTTATTTTAATGCTATTTTAAACTAAATGACGAACTTAAAAAAATTACTTACAGTAACCATAAACATTTCTTCCAAAACTTGAAATTTTTAGTCTTAGTTTTTTGAATCAAATCAATCATTCAAAAATCAAATCAAAATCCGGATTACAAATAAAACCCCGCCCGGACGCTCCCCGGACGTCCTCTAAACTAGGACAAATCCAGGGAAACCCGGACGGATGGCAACCCTGACATAGCAAGAGGTAGTGCCACGCTGCATATGCGTCCAGCCAATACCTCTCACTTACACGATACCGGTGTAAAGTGACAACTGTGCTGTCGCGTTTCGTGAGGTTTGCCACTACCTTTACTACAGACACGTTTAGTCTTACGGAGTAAACCATTTTTTTTATGGTCGGGGGGGGCAAACGAGCAGTCGGAGCCATTTTCATGACTGCCGACGCCCATAGACATCCATATAGAAACTACACAGATGCGCTGCCCTCCTTTCTCCTTCCACTTCTATAGGCCACCGGTTACTTAGTACTTACACACCACACGAAACGCGACAACACAGTCGCTTCACGCCGGTCTCGTGTAAGCGAGATCTCCCCGGTCGTGCCGGCCCAATGCCGCTGCATGCAAGCATGCAGTGTGGCTCTTACTAAAATTTCATTTACCATAAACATACAAAGATACTTCCCATTCCGTCCCAACAATTGCCGGAAGTTTCCAAGATGGCCGGTAAATACAATTCGACGTTTAAAAAATATTTATCATTCCGTTTGGCGCCACCGAGCCCCGCTTCCTGTTCAGTGAGCGGGCCACAGATAAAAAAACTTAATTGACTGTGAAAAACTGTTTTCCGCGTTCCACTGGTTACGAAAACAACGTGATACTGACGAAAATAAAATGAAAATTGTTTTTCTTTTAGCTTCAAAGGCAAAAAAGTAAGGTATTTATTCTCCGGCGTTACCAAAAAATAGGTACTAGCGATATTCTAATCTAGTTTTTAGATTTCTTAAATCTATATATGTAAAGATGACATAGCCATCTATCAACGCACAGCCCAAACCACTGGACGGATCAAGCTGAAATTTGGCATCCAGATAGATGTTACGACGTAGGCATCCGCTAAGAAAGGATTTTTAGAAATTCAACCCCTAAGGGGGTGAAATTGCGGTGTTGAAGTTTATATGGAGTTCTTAGAAATTGACGCGGGTGAAACCGCGGGGCACAGCTAGTTAAATATATTTCCGTCTATTACCCATTTTTGTCTAGTAGATACTCGTAACTCGTAACACAAGTATACTTACGAGTTACGGTACGTAGCACGGGGCTAGACTAACGTAGTATGTAAAGTCTACATATGTATTATTATTACTAGCTGTGCCCCGTAGTTTCACCCGCGTTTAATTTCTAAGAAATCCATGTAAACTTCAACACTATTTCACCCCCTTAGGGGTTGAATTTCTAAAAATCCTTCTTCTTAGCGGATGCCTACGTCGTAACATCTACCTGGATGCCAAATTTCAGCTTGATCCGTCCAGTGGTTTGGGCTGTGCGTTGATAGATGGCTATGTCACGTTTGAGTTTTATATATACAGATTATTATTATTATTTTTCTATTCGTCTAATCTATCAATATTATTCTATATTTTTTTCTAAGTTGACTAACAAAATCTGGTCAGTATTCTACATCTACACAAGGCCCCAACCGAGGATATGTCCTGAATCGCCAACGATACAGTTACGTCACTCACATAAAACGTCTGAAACCGCGGGACACAGCCAGTAAGCAAAGACGTCAGCACACCACGACAGCGCGCCTAATACGTATATCGAAGTACAACACAATACCTCTGTTCCACCCATATTGGTGCAGCCATTGAACTGATGCTCACGCTGAATAACTATTGTATTCAAACCGCTGAATCAATGGATGACAAGTTCATTTTCGTTGAGCGGTTGTTGCTGCTTTGCGGCCGAATTGGGCCGGCACTTTAGAAATATTTTTTTTATATGGCTATGCTGAAGTCCAATTGAGAGATAGAGGAACGAACTCCTCTCTTTCCACCCGCAGATGGAAGAAGTGCACACGAATTTTCTTTATAGATATCCATTATTTTTTATTTTCCACAACTTACAAACTATCATTACAGGTTATGCCTAAAGCGATAGCTGAGTACATAATATTTTAAATTTAAATACCAAAAATATTTTTACAATAATAATCTTACACATATAATAAAAATGTGTATAAATGTCTGTATACAATTTTTCTAAGTAATTAATTAATAATTAATTAGTTCTTTACGGATAGGTGTAATGGCCTGCACTTTGTAGAAGTCCGTGCCAGTGGAAAGCTTAAGCTGGTAAGTTTGTTTCGCCGGTTCTTCTAAGGTCAAGATTAAAACTGAACCGGTACATGTAATTGTTGTCGCTAAAAGCGTATTTTATAATTTTCAATTTTTAATAGAAATCCTTATTGTTGTAAGCGTCAATACTCGTCATCGGACGACCATAACTCAGCGCTGCTCGTTCGCCCTCATTTAAGGCCTGCGCAGATGAGGGCTTTTTGTCCGCGAACTTTTTAGTCCGCTAAAATAGATCGCTCACAACTCTATCGAGTAACGCAAACGAGGGATTAAGGGTCAATTCACGCCAAAAGCGCTGCGAAGCGGAGCGCACTTTCAGTGTCATATAAATTTAAACTTTATTTTCATTACTGTAGTACTTATTATCGAATTCTCGCGACTTCCGCGCGGATTCCAGCGACTTCTCGCGCAGTC
>LUGF01042101.1:154499-164900 GCA_001625245.1 Calycopis cecrops
ACTATAGAATATACTAACATCATATATATGCTACTCACACGGCGATCCGTATGTGTGGGTTTGAATTACCCATGAATTACATAAAACCACGTGCGCAAGGCGTAAACGCTCTTAAGGTGAGGTTAAAGAAGAGTGTTTATATTTCGTGCTGCTTTGCTTGATCACGAAGGTTTTTAAATGTTAGCTTTTCCCGTTAAATAAAAAAGTAAGTTTTTCGTCCAACTATTAGTAACGAAACTCAATATTTTTTTTCTGAGGCGATATATTTTTTTTTGTGGTGAGGTGGCGGCCCATAGGTAACTAACTGCCTATGTTGCCTACGCTTTAATCCGGCATTTCTAATGTCCCTTCTCGTGCTGTGTGAGACAGCCCACATGTCTCAACTCACTCACTCACTCACATATATGACTTTTAGGAAGAGGTAGTTCCATGCTGCATAGGAGGAGGTAGTCTATGCATGGTGCATGACAATTGACACTACATCTTCCTATGCAACGGAATTTGGCCGGCACGACCGGGGAAGTACCTCTCGCTCACTTGATACCGGCGTGAAGTGATAGCGTCGCTGTCGCGTTTCGTA
The DNA here is from genome assembly GCA_001625245.1 of Calycopis cecrops. Lineage (NCBI taxonomy): Eukaryota > Metazoa > Arthropoda > Insecta > Lepidoptera > Lycaenidae > Calycopis > Calycopis cecrops. The sequence goes on from LUGF01042101.1 coordinate 155,080, forward strand.
AGTAGCCGGTGGCCCATTGGGGGGGGATGATAGGAGGGCAACGCATCTACGTAATCATGCGAATGTCCATGGGTCGGTAGTCATTAAAAGGCTCCGATTGCTCGTTTGCCCCTTTATGCTATAAAAAACAAAGTCACAATCAGGTGCCCAGCCAGCTCGTTGGCAATAGCCGACACAACACAAGTGCCATTAATCGACCGCATGTATGTCAATTAAGGACACTGCACGGTCTCGCCTCTCTAATCTGCGCGGATGTGGCCTTTGCGACGAGTTTAATAAAATATGCATCCTCCTTGAAGGAAAACTGTGCGACTGGAGTTTGCTTCTCATGAACAAACAACATTGTGAAGTTAGTTGCGCAAGGGAGATAAGCGATGAAGCATGATAAACTGTTACACTCCGCGTTACTGTTTCACAAGATTTTCTTAATCGAATTTCTTCATACTAAGCTAAGCGTGAATCCAATCTCCTTTAAAGTTTTCGGACCAAGTTATACTGAAGTTATGCTGTGGAATTGTCGGATTGATCAGCGCTCGTCGGGCGATGAGGCTACGTTTGCGATCCAAGGGGAACCGATCCCTCACTATCCCGCAGATAGGACAGACGCATCCCGATATAAGAATATTTATAATAGCTAATTTAACTCTTATTATCATGAGCAGAGAGATCACGGGGCCCCTCAAAGTCTTTTCTCTACTCAGACACACAACATCAGACATGTCAATGTCACAGTGTAGACTGTGTCAAAATCTAGACTTCTCAAGTAGACATACCGCATGATGCACAAACTTGTGACTGTCACCTGTGGCGCTCTATGGCGAAGGCCTACGTCCAACAGTGATCATCAGCCCTGTTTTTCTACTGCTAATAAAAAAAAGGTCCTAGTTTCCTAACTATAGAAAAGGCTCTTAAATATGCTAGTCACGTCCTATTTCATCCAGCTAACATCATCGTTCTCCGAAATAAATTTCTAAAGTTCGTGATGAGAATGATAAGGATGACAATCACGATGATGTTGGTGGTGATCATGGCAATGATAGTGATAAGCCTCCCTCGTCAGAGACGGAGAGGGGTGACCCTTGTGCCCTCAAGCCAAGATAAGAATAGCTAATTAGCTAATAAAACACTTTGATCCGTATGCATCTCTTTCATCTGCGGAGAAGAAGTAGGGCCCCCCAATATTGCTGTCCAATAAGCACTCCTACTTACGCGGCTGAGGTTTTTAAGTATAAAAGGACAAAAGTGCATTCGGAGCCCTTTACGGACACCCATAGACATCCGCATTTTTATTACGCAGATGCTTTTGTCCCCTCCTACGTGCCACCAATGGCTTTTATTATATTGGGTTTGTCTGATTAGAAGTGGTTTATGGTTAACCCTAGATTTCCAAGAGGAATCCAGTGTGACAGGACAATAGAGGACTTATGACTGCCAGCTTATGACCGTGAGGTTGGGGGCTGCAGGACTTTAGATGTCACAACTGCCAACTTAGGCATCATCTATCGACTCAGACAAGTCTTCCACTATGAAATACGAATATGCAAGTCTTCGCCATCACACTAGCCACTTGGAAAGTGATGCTGATGATGGGTAGGATATTTATCTTCGAGGAACGTCGAGCTGTAACACAAGAGCGAGGGTATCATAACACGCGTACGGGACAGCGGAGTGGTGTGTACAAAACAAAAGGCGATCGAGTCGACGCGCGACCACCGATGCAACCGACCAGGCCTTATTATAGTGAAAATGAAAGGCTGCTGCATCTCATGATGGACGGGATATACCAGTGACCGGATGGGCAGACCAACCCCCTTACTCTTGACACTCGATCTTTTTTATTTAGAATTGGGATAGAGAACTTGTCAATCGGTGGTCTGGAAAGGACCACTAACGCATCATTGACACAACACTAGCGCAAGATATGGCCTCGGGTGCCAAGCACCGAGGGGTGACAACGTGGTGACAGCTCAATAGCGTAGCTTATTAGCCAGCTATTGATGCATCTGCAGGACAAGGGAGGCTTGGGCGGAAGAAGCAAGTGATTTCAGCCTCTCCCTCCACCGCACCCTTTTTTGCTGGTTCTGGGGTGCTCGCTCAATAGAAAACTGCCCCTGGACCAAACCAATACTACGCAGCCATTGGATGGATCTCTATCTATCTACCATTGAATTTGGCTGCCGGAGAGACAACTCATATGGAACCTAAGTCTAAATTCAATCTCAAATCCGTCGATAGATATTGAAAACGTAACTCCAGTCGATTATCCGCATTATGCGTTGTTATGGTTAGCGTACTGTGTCACATATCGTCCACGCGTGCATTGTTCTGTGGGAGAATGCGTCGCTACTCGTTTCCAAGAGCCGGCGCGTCTAACAATGAATGATTTGTTACACAGAGACATGATACTTTCGTAAATTGACGAGAATATCGCTCGCTTTTGGCCACATTGACAGGAGCGATAATCAGCGCAGGGTCCAGGTGGGGGCTAAGCGGGGCTGTAGCCCGGGGCCCCGTAAGGATTAAGATAATTTTTGGGCCCATAAAAGGGGCTCCTTCTCAACTCGAAGGTCTCCAAACCTAGGGCCAAAGCTTTATCCGGCGTTGCCCATAACTGCCGGGGATGGAAGTTCTGGAATGGATCCGCACCGGAACATGAAAGGCGATGTCGTATTTGTCGTATTCCCTGGGTATAGAGTCATTAAGCTAATGCAACAACGGGCAGGCCACACTACTCGCAGAAGAAGTAAGAGGTAGTGCCACACTGCATGCCTGCTACCGGCTAATCGGGCCGGCACGACCGGGGTACCTCTCGCTTACACTAGACCGTCGTAAAGTGACCAGCTGTGCTGTCGCGTATCGTGCGGTAAGTAGCCGGTGGCACACGAAGGTGGAAGGAGAAAGGTAGTCATGAGAATGGCTCCGGGTGCTCGTTTGCCTCCCTATACCATAAAAAAAACTTTCAAAAACAGTTTCTATCGAAATTCTCTAAGCTTCCTTGTAGTGTGAGATACAATCTTTCCACTCCACTTCCACTTCCACTTTTTACTTATTAGTATAGACATAGATTATATACATAATCACCACATAAACCCTTACATTAGTTAGCTTCATCTCTTTGTTCAATCGATGATTATAAAACAAATGTTCATGATTACCTCACCGAGCGGGGAAAGGGAGGGGGCGGTATTACCCACCTCCGAGTTATCGTCATTACCACACACACAACGTAAACCAACAGATAATTAAACTATTACACGAATCGTTACAGCGTGACGTTGCGTGTATCGCTTTTTATAGGGTTCCGTGAGCAAATGGCACAAGCGCAATCATATGTGGTCATGTCCGTCTGTCCGTACGTGTAACTGAGGGTGAAGAAATATATCAAGGGATTCCGCAGAGGTACTTCATCGTGCAGTACCAATTCCTGCAATGCAGCATGTCATCACTCTCTCTTTCTAAGTTCTTAGATGTCTTTCTTAAAAGGTATGAAGGTTTCTAAAATATCGATACTTTGTGAGATAGTACCCAAAATTTTTTTATATTCTCCTTTAATAAAAATCTTCGTAACCTAGTTTAAGATGATTGTAATGAGTATTGTGTATGGAAATAAATGAATTAAATAATTAATTAATACTCGAAATTCTAAAGTGGAAAAAGTGCCCTCGCCTCCTCGCTCTCGAGTTGTAAAATTCAATAAAAACTTTTTAAACCATAATTTATTCCAACGAAATTGATTCGGCGGTTTGGAGATACGGGATTTAAAGAAACATCTATGTTTCTACGGAACCATTTGTAAGCGACTCCGGCTCGCTCTTGTCCGATATTTGATGCGTCCAACTGATCGTAACCATGTTTTTATATAGCGGCTGTCTGAGGGAATTAACATAGATGTAAATAGGCCGTCTCAACAAATTGTATTCTTTAATTGCTATAGTTACGAGTAATTGTGGATAATTATCTTCTCCGGACCTGAACTTGTTTTTTTTATGTTGTATATGGGGGCAAAGGAGTAAAGTAAGAGGTAGTGCCACACTGCATGCTTGCATGCAGTCGAATTGGGCCGGCACGACCGGGGAGGTACCTCTCGCTTACACGAGACTGGCGTAAAGTGACAGCTGTGCTGTCGCGTTTCGTGCGGTGTGTAAGTAGCCGGTGGCCCATGGAGGTGGGAGGAGGGGGAAAGGAGGCCAGCGCATCTGTATAGAGTCTATGCGGATGTTTGTGGGCGTCGGTAGTCATGAAAATGGCTCCGGCTGCTCGTTTGCCCTCATATATCTAAAAAAAAAAAGGAGCAGTCAGAGCCATTTTCATGTCTACCGACGCACATAGAGCATTAGCATAGAGGTAATATAGATGCGTTGCCCTCCCTCCTCCTCCCTCCATGGGTTACCGACTTATGCTGTAGGAGCGAAGAGCTCAATACAGTGTTTGTTGGAGGACAAGACTAGGTTTGGGGTAGAAAGGGCGACCGAACCCTCTCTCCAGAGGATGGGAGCCATCATCATAACCATCCTAATCCACTACTGGATATAGATCCTTTCCACGAACTACAAAACGGTTGATATCCTACCACCGACCAATACATTCTTTTTCCTATCTTCTAGCCCGACTAAAATTCTCTCCCCTGGTCTAGGACCAAAACCCCTCTGAAAAGAGGCTACTGGGGGTCCTCCCCGACTGCGCGGAACAAGGATAGTCGCTCCTGGTCGCTGGCAGGCCTCTGCTGGGCCTTCGTCGGGTAACCGGCGATCTCCCCTGGCAGGGGCTGACCGCCCGGGCGGCGCCGGCGGAAACTCAGTCGGAGGGACCACCGGTCTTTAAATTACACCGTTAAGACGGCTCTAAGAGCCGCCGAAGAAAGCCCGCCCCATAGTTATGGGGTGTGAAAAGGCCACCGCCGGAAGGGGATCACAAAGATCCCGAAACGACTCCCTCCACCTCCCTAGGGGGGGTGTGAGAAGACGATGTATCTGTACATTCTGCACTCTTCATTTTTTTTATGGAATAGAGGGGCAAACGAGCAGTGGAGCAATTTTCATGGCTACCGACGCCCATAGACATCCGCATAGAGGCTATACAGATGCGCTGCCCTCCTTTTCCCAACCCAGCTCCATAGCTCAACGGCTACTTACACGCCCGCACGAAACGCGACAGCACAGCTGTCACTCTACGCCCGTCTCGTGTAAGCGAGAGATTTTTAAGAGGGAGTGGGCAATAATGTTGTTATTTGAGTAATGTCGCTGTACTTATGTAAACGTTGAATTCTTTTGACATGCGAAATTAAAATTTTGGTGTGTGACACACAACACAAGACAAGAAAGAAATTAACCTAAGTAAAAGCAAATTTAATGTAGGTAAACACTTCGTTTTGATTCTGTCAACTTTGCATGTCATGTTTGGAACAATTATATTTGTCTACTTTAATACTAATTACACAATTTTACACAGTGAATAATTCGTTGTATAAGTAATTCATCATATACATTTGTCATATAATAGTACTCACATAGTAGTAGTACCTTTAAAAACAATTTTATTTACCATTAGCCGCACTATGATTTTTGCACTGTGTATTTTAGAAACAAAATTTAAAATCCACTTCTACATTTTATTTCTAAAATCCACAGTATAACAGTACACAACTTTCATAAATTACATCAAAATTGATATGGCCTTTCCAGAGATTACATCATACTCACTCACCGCTGTAAAACCTAGTTATTTTGAAATAACAAATACCTGATTTTATCTGTATGTAAATTTAGATGTATCCTACTTAATTTGCAGTTTCATTATACTCAGTCTCTCTAAAACTGGCTATCTGTATATTTGTGTGCATTCCATCTTAGAGCAAAGGGAAAAGCAACCTGTATATACAACATACAGTATTGATAGATAGCACATTGATCATCTGTATGATTCGACATAACTTATTTTAATGTTACTCAGAATATTTTATTATAGTAAAGATCATTGCTTACCTTTTAATAGCATCTATTTGTTTATTAGCCGGTAGTTCCACAGCAGTAAACAGCTGCATTTCCCCTTCGCGACCAAACACTCCGCCTGGTATTTTTCTACAAAAAACAGTTACGAATGGTTTATGTTTCTGAAAGCTACGATGTGTATAGAGATCATGATATGTGGCACTCTGTTGTTGAACCCAAACAATTAGGGGATGAAGTTGTGTTGCTGTTATTGTGTGTTGTAGTTTCAACTTCCACCTGCAGCTTCACCCTCAAGATTACGAACTTAAAAAATGGAGTTATTATACATATAAACCTTCCTCTTGAATCACTCTATCTATTAAAAAGAACCCATAAAAATCTGTTTAAAGAGTGCTTAAAGCACACAGATGGCAGAAAGCGACTTTGTTATATACTATGTAGTGATGTGATATCAATAAAAAAATATTTCTAAGGAATCCTCGCTTTTACTGAAATCTCTCTGAGAATTGCGAGAGTTTTGAGAGCGAGAGAATTGAGTTAGACTGCGAGTGATCATCAGCTCCTTTGTGTACTAACAGACAGATCCACAGTATTCAACTAAGGATGATAATATAATGACACCGCAGGATAATCTCATATGGGGTTGATCTTTTATACAGGGTGGATACGAGCGAGAGGCATTAAATTAAACCACATATGAAGTGTATTATTTCCAGGCTACACAACAAATATCAGATCAATCGGAGCAATAGTTTAGCCACAGGAATTTTTTAAAGTTTTTTCTCACTTCGTACACTCTGTACCATCAGCTGTTCGAGCGCCCGATCGCCTATAGTCCGCCGGGGTCATTCACCCCGTTCGAGGCTTAGCGACCTTACCGAGCGGCCGCGGCGGCGCGTATAAAGAGTGTTTACAAGTTTTCCTTATTTTTTCGCTATTTAACTTGTTTGAAAAAAGTATTTTCGTATACTTGTCGTAACCTTTTTTTTAGTAGTCTCGGATTAACAATAGGCACTTATAGTATATGTGGTTAAATTTAATGCCTCTCGCTCGTATCAACCTTGTATAACAAACGAAACTAGTATATTCTAAAAATTCAATTCACCTACTGAACTAAGTAGTGATAAAGAATCTTGTGCCACTATGTTTGTAGTTTAATTCTGTGTATTTGCAAAGTATGAGAAAGGTTGTAAAGTATAGTTCATCTTTTTATCTCGTGTATCATATTTTCAAGGGAATCTACATATTGTGTACTACATAGTACTACATAAGTGAAACTGCAAGGTGCAGCTATCATATATCATATATATTATCACACTATCCTTTGTCATATCATTGTGCAAGATATATCCTATTACAGCATGTGTAAATAGTGTATAAAAATCACATTGTTCACTAGTTTGTTATTCTTATCTCTAATGTGTTAAGTTCATAATCTACCGTTGAAAATTGATATGGACATATATTGAGGGTATGGATATAGATGGATGGAATATGGAGTATGTATAACTGATACTATTTGACAAATGAGTGGTGCAGTGGTAACATAGCCAGTATGTCCTGCACCTCAATTGAATTACATACATTTATTAAAAATATTAAATTTTCTTCGACAACAGTGTTCTTAAAGTGAACAGATTATGTTTATTAATATTATTACCTACTGAAAGGTTAATTATATGTTGAATGTTGTTTAGCAACATAAATTCAGGATATATATCTTATGTCCAGGGGAAATAGTACATCTTTTAGTTGAAATGCATTTCTTAATTAATGCAGAATACCAACTACAATCAGCATGGTTATTAGCAAACCTTTTACACTTTTTTTTTTAACATTTTTAATAATAACTATTCTGTCAATAATTACATGTCAGTATATCGTCGTCAGGCAGTGTTATCACTGTCAGGCAACACCTACATCCCTGAACTTATTTTATCAAGTAGTAACTTGATGTTCACCTTGTACATAAAATAGTTTAGATGTGTGAGAATACACTAGACATGAGAAAAGGTGAAATAATATGAAGCTGGAAATAATGTCTTCAAAAATAAGATTGAAGTGTTTTTTTTTTAAATGACCGCTGTAAAATCAAGAGATCAAAGAGATTAGGTAATTGGATGGACATTTATAAATCCATTTAGATAGTTTTATGGCTATGACTGAAATTAACACAACACAAAAACTTACCTAAGGAACTTTTTCAATACACTGGCAATTGTGTATACGGAATAGTTATCAACATTTACAAGTCTCCCGGTTTGTAAAAAGTGTATCAACTTCTTCATTGCGCCCTGATGTCCCGGGGCGCGGAACACGTCGCGTCTCAGTGGAGCCTCTTTATTTAATTTTAATATCAGCACCTGTGTGGGTAAAACATTGTATTTTTTTTTCAATCATCGAAGGAAAACACGGTAAACAACTTCTTTGTTTACAGATTTATAATACTAACAAGTAATGGCCCAGGAATGTCGTCTTTACACACTTCGTGTAAAGGAACACCAAACTTTACTTTTTCGAGTCTCCTTGGATATGGAAGCGAGTTGGGATGGCCGCAAGATGTAACTACATTGCTCAAAGTGGCCGCCCGCCGATGCATTCGCCTCGCCCAATTACTCATGACTATCTGTTCTTCTGAATCAAGATGTGATCTAGATGACTAAAAGCGCGATGCCGCTAACATAAACGAGTAACTTCATTGACGAGTTAAATTCACCAAGAGACCTGTGTATGTTCATTCACAACACTATCTATATTATATTTAATTCCACCCTCAAGTTCAATCAAAATATATTCACTAATATCGGCAAGCATCATCTTGTTTGGAATAATGAAAAAAAAAATTAATACTTGTTTCACAAGACTTTAAGCACTGTATTCACACATATAAATGGAATCCAATAAGAAATGCACCATCTTTTAACACAAGAAATAAATTAATAACAATTATTAGCGATGTTTATAGGACACGACTTTTGTATTCGGCAATGAGTACTATTGACGCCGCCATATTGAAATTTCAATGATTAATCTTAGAATGTCACTGTCAACGTAAAACTATTTGACAGTTGACAGGCAGACATATTTTTAAATGTAGCTGGCTAAATGGCTCAGGGTTCAAACAAAAACTGATTATATTATAAAACATTAGTTGCGTGGTGCTTGTATACCTATGCAAATTAAATAAGCTTGATCAAATTCAACCAATCAAACAAGTAGGTAATTATTGATAAATATTATAAAGTGAAAATGTACAAACTCTTTGAGATATAAAAATGTGTTCAATTTCGTAGTTAAATCATCGTTTGGTTTCCCAAAGTCTACTTCTTAATCACTTAATGATTTAGTGTTTGTACACGAAGCCCCCGAATTAAAGCCCGAAAATTTAAGCTAAAGATTGCTGTAGGGAATGACGAAGAGACTTCAGTAAATGGCTGCATTAGGCTGACATGAGCACTGAGCAGTCCTCTCGTTTACACGATACTGGTGTGAAGAGATTTGCTATATCATACGGTGTTTCCGGTGGCCCATTAAGAGACAAAGAAAAAGGAAGACAATGCATCTGAATAATATCTATGTGGATGTTTATGGGCGTCCGTAGTCATCATAAGACCCCGACTGCTCGTGTGTCAGCTTAACTATACATAGTTACTTTTATACTTTTTATAAAAAGGGTGAAAACTTGTGAGGTTGTTGTCTCCTACAAAAGTTAAATAAAAGTATAGTGGCCACTCTCATCATGGCAGAGTGTATAAGTTATATTAATGTGGATACAGCGAAAGAAATGTGTCACTACATTAGTTAATGGCAAGTTGTAGTCTTTGTGCACTTCCACAGGTTACAGACGTAATGACAGAGATAAAGTCTCTTGAT
>LUGF01042101.1:165156-183225 GCA_001625245.1 Calycopis cecrops
AGGAGGAAGAGTCTGGCCTTCTCACCGAGGCCAGCCTGTCGCTGGAGGCGCCCTGTTGCTTTTAGATCCGGGGCCCTCCAATCAAAGCGGCTGAAGGCAGGGGTTTAGTCGGTAGGGCCGTATCAAACGCCGACCCCGACACAGGCCCGGTTTCAGAGCCACCCAGGCTCCCGGGTATCGTGCGTAAATGCATTCCCCTGCGAAAACAAAAAAATAAAAAAAAAGGTGACCACATACGTTCTGTGTTAGAAGAGTTAGCTTCAACTTGGGACATAACTCCGGTTATCCACGTGATTATGAGAGATAATGGTCCCAATATGGTCAAAGCAGTAAATGAAAGTCCAAGGCAAAGGTTGTTTATACATACATTGCAATTGGCGATTAAGGCTTCATTACCGGTTGAAAATGTAAGTGAGGCTTTGATATCTGCTAGAAGAATAGTTACACATTTCAACCACTCCAGCAGTGCCGGATTTACGCATAGGCCCGTGAGTCCCGTGCCTAGGGCGCCACGATTGGGGGGCGCCAAAATTTTCAGGACGTTAAAATTTAAGTCCTAAACCCTCCTTTTTGCTTCGCTGTAGTCGGGTAAAAAGGGCGCCATTTCAGACCGGGCCTAGGGCGGCAGTAAGCCTAAATCCAGCACTGCACTCCAGCACGGCGCAAGAAAAGCTGAAGAGTATCCAGAGAGAACTCAATTTACCTGAGCATCAGCTTGTTCAGGACGTAACAACAAGATGGAACAGCACGTATTATATGTTAGAAAGAATCATTGAACAAAAACGTGCGATTTCGCTATATATTTCGGATAATTCTGGCTCTATAAACATTTCTAATTGTACTGAAAGACAGTGGCTGGTCCTAAAAGATTGTTTAATTTTGTCAAAACCGTTCGAGGAAGTGACTAAAATAACGGGTTCTACATTTTCGTCGATCTCAGAAGTAATTCCGCACTGTAACACACTTATAAAATATTTAACAAAGCCTGAAATCATAGAAATTTGCCTAAATGTACCAGAAATGGTACACAAGCTACAACAAGAAGGACAGGGTTGTTTCCGCAATTTGGAAGAAGATAAGTACTATTGCCTGTCTACATTGTTGGACCCTCGATTTAAAATGAGATTTTTGCTCCAGAAAATTGGGAACTGGTAAGAAGGCTTTTTCAAGAAGCAATTCAAAGAAGCGACCCTGATGCTGAAAGCTCAAGCGAAGATGAAACTGTAACAAGCAGGGGACCTCTACAAAATGTTACAAATTTTTTAGAGGAATCTCATGTGGCATTTTGGAATTGCTACGAAGAACTTGACCTCCTCCCTCCTGTAACTGCCTCCTGTAACCTCGACGAATCCTGTAACTACGGAAGATTGTAAAAGCCCAATTGCCGTGGAATTGGATAGCTATACAACTGAAACTCTTTCACATAGAAATCAAAGCCCTTATGAATGGTGGGCAAAACATAAGTCTAAATATGCACATTTAGCAAATTTTGCCAGAGTGTTTTTGAGTGCTCCTGGAAGTAGCGTTTATAGCGAACGATTATTTTCGGAAGCAGGGAACGTTTATAAAGAAAAACGTAATAGACTATTACCGGAGAGGGCCGAGAGCTTGGTGTTTCTGCACCATAATTTACCATTGATTAATTATAAATATTAGAATTTGTATGTAAAATTTTATTTATCTTTTATTTTATCAGATTTTTTTTATATTTTAGTGTCCCTCGGCTTTTAAATATCTCTATTATAAATTAAAAATTAAAATTAAAGTAAAATTAATATTAAAGTCAATTTGCCCCATGAGTGTGTTCTTTTAAAATTTAAAATATTGTTTTATAGTATAGTAGAAATAAATATTGATTTTAAGTTTAATTGATTTATTTTGTTAGCCTTATTCAACACATTCTTTTTGGAATTTCTTTTGTCTATATAATATAATCTTTCACAGGACACACTTGTTTTATATTTAAACTACAACGCGTGAGCAAAAAAAAACAAATGCCCCAATCCGAATATATTCGGCGCCAAAACCGAATGTTCGGCCGAATACGAATACTGAAAAAGATACCGAATACCAAACCGAATATTCGGCGCATCTCTAATAATTACCCACTTACAAAAGTGGTGCCAACAATAAAAACTTTGCTTGCAACAGTGACGCCCTCATTTTGATATTGATATCGGATACTTTTTATTCAAGGATCAGTGCTTCTAATCGTCATACCATATTCATATAGCGGGTGTACCACAATGCGGTTATAATTAGTTTTAGCTATTCTATAGCTATAACACTAGTAATATACACTTAATCTTAATTCACAATTCTTTAGTTCAAGTACCTGACCAAAAACACTTCATGGAAAATAATTGACAAATTTCAACAATAGCTAATGCTTCTTATTCTGATCGTTGTATGTTCTGTGAGCAATTCAGATCTCAGTCTTTTTTCCTTTAGACATTTTCAATTCTAAAACCCTCAAAATCAGCTTCGCATCTGATCATTTTGTGGCTCTCGAGGAAGTCTTGGACGAAGCTTTGTACTTCATATTCAACTGAAACAACAGTCAAGTATCTTCAATATAACCTTTGTTTTAACAAAATAATAAATAAAACAAACAATAATAACGATATAACGAATAAACAAATAATCAGAGCCATTCGGTGACCATCGAGGCCCTCTAATATTCGCATATTATGCAGATGCGTTGCCCTCATTTAAGGATCATTCGTCCCAAGGGGCTACCGGCTACTAATAATCCGCCAGAATCGCGACACCATAGCTTTCCCAATGGTGCTAGCCCAATATAGATGGAATGCAGCAGGCGTCTGAACAAATACAACTTCTAAAAAAAATGTTGTCTATAAAGTCGGTTTACGTATGATAAGTTTACGTGATAACGTTGTAAGAAAACATGGGATGCTTCACAAGCCAAACGCTTGCGTCTCGTATCTTGTTTCACACTCTCGCTTAAACGTTCGGTGGAACAAGACAATGAATCACGACTTTTCATGCGAACAGCCGCCGTTCATCGACTCAAAAATGTTATAAGTTATCACATCAAAACTGCATTGTTTTAGCTTATTGTTTATATATTTATAGCCATAGTTGAATAAAAAGCGATCTCACTATTGTATATCTAAAATAAATATAATTAATCATAAAACAAACTTACATGGATATTTGCTGCATTGATAAATCAATTTAATGAGATGCCTTGCTAAGGATTTAAACAGAGCTTTACCCCTGATGCGACCTTTCACATAATATGGACTCAGTATCTTGACAACCCATGGAGTGATCCTCTCTTTGCAGCTAGTAATAAACTCTGGTGTCTCATCTATCGGTGAAACTACCCCCTCTCCGTCACTGTCATACCCAAAGAGGTCTATGATAGTATTTTTTATCTGTAAACAACAAAGTTTTGTTTTTTTTAGTATACGAACTTATTGTGTTAAAGAGATGAGGAGCTATGAAAGCTCATCAGGTGAGGAGACTGAGGTTGGGCCCGAGATCTCTTGGAAGCGAAAGCCGGTGGTGGAGGTAGAAGAGGCACTTCCCAATATGAGAGTTATAAAAGGTATAAAAGTCTCTCTCTTCCCTCATCAACATTACTTTGAACTAGTCAACTACAGTAAGTAGGTATGTGAATAGTATTACCTGAACAAATTTAAGCCTCTTGTTTTCCCTGATATCATCCAACTTTTCATATAATTTAACTTTCATAAAATACTCTTCACACAACCATTTTGTGGTGCGGTGTTGTTTAATTTTGTCTCTACATATTTTGGAGTCTTCATCTATGTTATTAGTTATTATTCCGCTTAATGTTGCCAGTCTGTCATCCAAATTCGGCTGGGGTTGGGCAGGGTCTGAGTTCTGGTTTGTATCACATGCATTATTTACAGTATTACTTTTAGCAGGACATGTTGTGTCTAAAATGCCTTCAAATATATCATCATCATCAGGTATGCCTTGAAATAGTTCCTCTAACTGTTGCATTATATCATCTGTCTTTTGCAATTCGTCTCCTGTTTTTATTATTTGATCTTGACCTGCGTCTAATTTTGACGCATTTTTGGGTTCAATGAAGTTCGATGTATTCATATTTATGTCACTTTTATCAGGCTCGGCTATTTTATCTGGAGGCAATATTTGTTGTTTATTAGGTCTTTTCTTTTTTAAGCCACACGAACATTGACATTCGCATCTGCTCATATTGATCATGTTTGCTTGGGTTTTCTTCTCATTTTCTGGCTGAACTCTAAGGCATGTGTATAGTTGTTTATATAATTTGCCTTTTTTCGTTACATCCTTCAATTCTTTAATCTGTATTGTGAATAGGCACTTACATTATTTAACTAATTTGGTTATATTAATAAGTTTTTAATATATGATTATAATCAGATAGATACGTCTTGTCTACTTAGTATAACACTACAATGTTTTACCAGGTTGAATGGAATAATGTTATTATTACTAAAATTTGTTTAACCCATAGATATTTCCCCTCAGGACTCAAGAGACCCGGGCCTCGGGATTTAGGAAAATCTTAGAAATGACATGTTTTAAATAAAAAAATTAAAATATTACTATGCATAAATTTAAAAAAAAGGCGCCAGACCATACAGTCAAGTGCCATAGAGCTTAAATACTATATTGCCTATAAGAGCAGCCTGGTAGGTAGACATGGGCATTATCGGTTGTTTAAGACAATGGTTGTCTAACCGATATTCAGTTTCAATACCGGTATTGGCAACCATTGCTAAATATTGGTATCAAAGCATGATTTCAACCAACTATTTTTATAAAAACCAATTCTATGTATTAACATGAATAACGCTAACTTCGCAAAGTAATCACGACATTGTCTAAATCACAGAGCCTAATAAATAATAACTAACATAACTTTGCCGCAATTACTTAGGTCTTAATTTAATACCTCTCTCTCTCCTCATCTCTTTTGTACACAGTAGAATCGCTTAGAAAGAGAGAGAAGGCTTGGTTATTTTGGTTATTATAACTTACGAAACGAGCAATGTTCAATATTTGCATTAGTTGTCTGTAGGTATCCGATAGCTGTTGCCAACGATGTCCATACCTGTACGTAACTTTAGAGGCATGGCAATCGGTTTCAGTTACATTATGCTATAGCCGACACATGACTACTGGTAGGTCCGTGCGAGAAAATTAAAAACAAAATCATAGATCATGTAACAGAAAGAATAAAAATCTGGAAGAAAAGTCTTTGATAGATTTGAGATGTAAGCTACCAAAGATTCAAAGCCTCTATCAAATAGGTTTATAAATACTGATCCATACAATACATGTAAAGATATCTGTGAGGTTGTTAGACTTAATAAACTTCATACTTAATTCACAATATAATGCATACTACTCTTATCACTCATAAAACTATGATGCACTTACAACTTTTACAATATTTTGCCTGTATAACTGAACAATCATACACGATCTAGCCGCAGACATTTCCAGTATCTTAGCACATCTCCAAATAGCACTGGGAAGATAGATATTTTTATTTATTAACTTCTGATTATTTTCATAGTTTACAGCTAGTAACTTTATAAGATATTCCATATAATGTTTGCGAACCTGAAAATAAGAAGATAAATGATATTCTTAAAATTTAAGCACGGTTTTGAATTATTTTTATAGAGAACAAAATATTACTTTTGATATAAGAAGATGAGGCTCGGATTCAATATTAGGAAAGGGCATTGATGTATCATCATTATCCTGTAACCATTGCTGCACTATTTTATCAGAATCCCAAATATTCATTTTATTTAAATTGCTGAGTACACAAATAATAAAATATCAAATAGCCCGGGCGGAGGGCCAAGCGTCAAATTTTGTAATTTGTAACAATAGCCATCCAGATACAAAATAACCACAGCTGATAATAAATGATGTAAATTAATTGATGCATAAATATTTTATGAAAGGATAATTAAACACACCTACGTAAATATGTAATTTTATGTATACTTCAGTAGGTAATAGAACTATTTTTTACAATTTTTAACGTTGAATCTCGACTGAAACCAAGGTTAACTTTGATTCTTGCTGCAGCCATAAAAAAAATCTTTGACACTAGAGAAGATGTCGCCATTGAATCAAATGACAAGTCCCAAGTTGGTAAACAACGTAGACAGAGAATACCTGTCTACGGTAAACAACTTACATGGTTTATGTAAACAGCTAACTATACAATAGTAGTCTTTGCAGCTAACAATTTACTCCAGAAAGAACGTAGTGATTACATTATCTTTGAATTTTCTCCTTAACCTATAAATTACAACTTAATAAAGTCGCTAGTAACTTGGGTAAGTGAATGATAAATGCCTACTAAATTGATGATAATGTTATAATTTATATCATTTAATGAATTGGATAACATTGCCACAAAATCATGGCTTCAAATGAACATAAGGAATTGGCTAATTATGTGAAGGAAGTCCATTTATCTTTACGAAAACAAACTTCATCCATCGGAGCCGATGCAGCGTGGAAAGAGCATTGCAAAGATGAAGACGTTTTACGAAAATACTCAAAATGTATGGAAAAATTAGCAACAACGTATTGGAACAAAAATAGTTCTGAGGAACATGGTGTAAATGCTAGTCGTATAAAATGGGCTGTTGATGAAATTTGTAATTATTTCCATAATAAAACATACTTGACATATAGAGAAAGAGAAATTGCAATCGGTAATAAAATAAATTTACTATTAAATTGTAATCAATCATTTTCGCAGCAAATTAATCTTTTGGACGTGGGCAGTTGTTTTAATCCTTTTAGAGTATTTGATTTATTAGATGTTCTGGCAATAGACTTACACCCAGCCAATGAGCATGTATATCAATGTGATTTTTTAAATGTACCTATTGGTGTAACGACCTTAATAAAAAATAACAAAATAGAGCAACTGAAGGAAAGCAGTTTTGATGCGCTCACATTTTGTTTTCTTTTAGAATACCTTCCCAACTCGGAATTACGAATAAAAGCTTGTAAAAATGCATATAAACTGCTCAAAGTGGAAGGCATTTTAATAATAAGTACACCAGATTCAAAACATGTGGGTGCTAATAGTAATCTAATGAAATGCTGGAGGTATACTTTAGCATGCATGGGATTTTCTCGGATAAAGTATGAAAAATTTCAGCATATGCATTGTATGGCTTTCCGAAAATCATTGCATTTAAATGTAGCTTCGAGGTGGGCAGAGTTACATAGTGAACCATACATGAATTTTGAGATAAACATTCCTCAAGATTTTACTGTGGAAAAAGAGAGAGAGTCTTTCACACTTGTGCCAATTATTTGTACAAAAGACGACTTTATGGAATTACCTTTTTATTGTTAACTAACTTCTGCCCGCTGTTTCGCCTGCGTTGATTTCGAATTTCAAAAGTAAAGTTATTACTTATTATACATACAGGGTTGATAAGAGCGAGAGGCATTAAATGAAACCACATATACTATAAGTGCCTACAGTTAATCCCAAACTATTAAAAAATGGTATAAGGCAAGTATAAAGCAAGTATACGAAAATACTTTTTTCAAACCAGTTAAATAGCGAAAAATGTAATTATGCTTTGTACTGGGCGGCTACAGCAAGCACGGTGTGAATGACCCCGGCTGCGGTACAGCATGTACATAGTGAAAAAAACTTTAAAAAATTCCTGTGGCTAAACAATTGCTCCGATTGATCTGATTTTTGTTGTATAGCCCGGAAATGATACACTAAATATGTGGTTTCATTTAATGTCTCTCTGTAGCCGCCCGGTATAAAGCATGATTACACACATTACATTACATTTTTCACTATTTAACTTGTTTGAAAAAAGTATTTTCGTAAACTTGCCGTATGCCTTTTTTAAATAGATTTGGAATAACTGTAGGCACTTATAGTATATGTGGATTAATTTAATGCCTCTCGCTTTTATCAACCTTGTATAAGCTTAACTTGAATACAAGTATATAATATAAATGTAATGGAATCCTTGAATTTCATTATAATTAATTTCCAAATCATTTGAAATTTTGACTTGAATACAAGTATATAATATAAATGTAATGGAATCCTTGAATTTCATTATAATTAATTTCCAAATCATTTGAAATTTTGTATACAGCATTATTTTTTGGTCACCGGCCAAATTTTAAAATAAGGAAGTAAATATAATTCCAAGGGTGTGTTTTAGATTTAATCGTCTAATTGTAATATTTTGTTCAACAAAATTCGATTTAAATTGGTCCTCAAAAATACATTGATCATTGTTCACATAACATGGGACAAAGTAATTGTATGTAATAATTTTTTTATTTTCTTTTTATTTCATAAATCTACAGTATTATTGATTCCGAACAAAACCTGATAATTTGGCCGGTGACCAAAAACTAGCCCTGTATAAAAACTCAATATCAAATCAAATCAATCAATCAAAAAATAAAAATCAATGACAAGATAATAATTTCGTCCACTGTTGAATATAGGCCTCCCCCAAAGAAAGCCAAAGGTTTATTGGTCGAAAAAATTGGTTTTTATACATATAAAATAAAATATTATTTGTTATTTAACTGCTTTTATTTGAAATTATCCATATGTCATTTTATACTTAAACATAAACTAGAACAAAAATTAGTTTCAACATTTCACTGTGAACACGTACAGTTATGCAATATATTTTGGAATCACATCTTGAGAAATTAGCATGTGTTGTGCAGATAGAAAACCACAATTCTACGTGGTTTTTACAGCTAGATCTACTTATGATTAATTAGTACAGATATATATTTATTTACTAAAACTACAAGGGGGTAATAAAAATCTTTGTAAGAATAAACTAAATAACTAAATACAAATTTTGTATTTATTTTCTCTTCTATTATGATCCCCAGTCTCTATAAGTCCATAGCTAGACAGTCATAGACTTCTAACTACCAGATGATCTTTTGCTATTCCCATCCAATTTAGAACAGTTAATGCATACCCTCTGTATGTTTTCCCAAGAACAGAATAAGATTTAATACTTAGAACAAAATGCAAATAATCCGATAGCATTCTGAAGTGGATCACACATCTAAACTGTATGAAGTAAAAGTTTGCCAATATGTTAAAAAAAAAAGAACTTGATGTGAAAGTGCAAAAATGTAAATGTGTTATTTACCAATATAAATAAAGTTGAAGTAAAAAGTATAGAGACAGTAATTATGTACTGTTAAAATGCAATGCAAGTTATTGTGAGATTTGAACATACCACAAGTTACACTAAATTAAATATCTAATTAAAATTTTACTTCACAATATTGAATTTTTCTTTACGTTTCTCTAACTTTTCCTTATTCTCAATCACAGTCATAATTGACGATACATTTTGTCCGAATCTCTCTGCTCTTTTTCGAAGTTTCTCAAGATTTTCCGATAATGATGGGGAAGATTCTGCAGTGCTCACAGGTGCAGTAATGGAATTTTTATTAAACCTTTCCTTTCTGGCTTCTTTTCTCTCAGCATCGCTCATTTTTACTGGCAATCCAAATCTTTTCGCTCTCATTTCTAACCTTGTCTTAGTGTCCATCTCACATGTTATTTTTATTTTGTTAGACGAGTTTGAAACTGGATTCACCTCAGGCTCCTCACCACTCTTTTCCTCAGTTGATTTTGGAGCTGTTATTGAAGTTGTTCTGTTCAACACAATCTTTTTATTTCCTTCTTCCTTTTTATCTACCCCTTTTTCATTGGAATTAGCACCTGCAGTAATTTTTCTTTTAAGTGTCCTTTGTGGTTTTGACTCAGTAGCAGGTTTAGGCGGCGAAGGTTCCGCAAGCGCCAAATCTTCGTTTAAATTTTCGACTGCGGAATCATCCAGGATATCATTTTGACTTTTCTCATCCTCGTCTTCTAAAACACCGTCAGAGTCAATTTCGTCAGAATCCAGAGTAATACCTTCGTGGTCCTCTTGAGAGATTGCCCCCTGTAACCGCGCTATTAATTCGGCTTTGTCACCGGCATAGGATAAACCACGTGATTTTAATTCTTTACGTAGGTCGACTACTTTCATCTTAGTAATATCGTTTATAGTAGAGTCAGCCATTTCTAATGTTTAATGAAGCAATTATACCCAAATATTAACGTGAAATAAATTCAACTCAGAAAGTACAAACAACACTCATACAACAATATAAACGTCAATTGTCAAACTTGATCCGTCTTCTTCTTTTAATTTTTGTTTTTTGTGAATGTACTATATTTGGCCCCACTTATTTATTTATTTTTTTTTTTTAGATAGAAATTACGCTAAGGACTGAAGGTCAGTGCAGCTTCATCGATATGAGAGGTGAACTCACCTGGAGCGTCGAACCTCTGTACTTGTGGTCGATAGGGGGACAGACCCCCCCTTCTTTCCCAGACTAATGGGAGAAGGCAAACCGGACTTTTTGCGAATAATAGGTTGTACTATTATTATCTGGCCGAGGACAACGGGTGTCCTCAACTCCCCACCTTTAACGGAGGGGAGCAGCTCGCGCGCGGCAGCTAAAAAGTGGCCGACACGGGTCATGAGCTTGAGGAGCAACTTAATTATGTTTTCTCTAAGTTTTATGGCAATTTTATATCTATTTGTAAGTTCGTCGTTAGTTCAATATTGTTCGATCATTAAAATTACTAGTTTTTACTTTTAATTATTGACAAATAATTAGTAATTATTGTTTAATTCAAGGATATTAATCCTTAAGCAATCCTTAATCCATAGTGGGGTGCTAACCTCATAAGAGATACATTGCCTTCTATCTATTATTAAACTATTGGTGTTTCTCGTTTATTTGTTCCGTAATTATGATCGTTAAACCCAACTTAATTGCTGATTAATTATCATATTTAATTAAAAAAAAACAGATTTATGGAATCCAACCACTTCTCATTCCCAAGTTACAGTCTACTCGGACGAAGCGTTCGCAATATAAAAGAGAGTAGTGAGTGGTAGCACTGCACAACGTCCAGTACCGTCCAGTATGATGATAAGGAATTGATAAAGTAATAAAAAAAAAATATATTGACCCTAATTTTGCCGCGGTCATTGTAAGTTAATCCGCCATTTAAGAAGATTCGGTACTCCTCTGACTCGAGTTATATACTGTGTTTAGAGTTTTGACCTCTGACGTTAGGTTGGCTAAAAACTTAGTGATTATTAGCATAGATTTGACAACGCGTCACACCCAACAGGGATAGCAACAAAGTACATCACGATATAGGGTGACCAGCCGTATGAATATTTTACCCACTCTGATTATCAATAACGTGATCTTCTATCATTATATAACGTATATCCTCGCTAATACTTTAAAAACAAGAAACATAAAACATCTATTTACGAATGAATGGCTATGTTTTGAAATTTCCGTTCAGTTCAGTTTTTACAGCCTCTTACGCTACGATGAACCATTTTGTACACTTCACAACTTAAAACGAATTACTGAATCATACAATTTACAGATTTCAATAAAAAATTCAAATATTATTCAGTTTTAAACATTCTCCACATAACTTCACGTTTAATTTGACTGACTCATCTCAGATATAACGTCGTACGGAAAAGCCAGAATTTAGAAAGAGATGTAATGTGATATGTCTATCTTTGTTGCTGTTGCTAGTTTTTGCTTTTTCTTAAACCGTTTAGACGGAATGTTATTTTTGTGTGTCAAATCTATGCTATTCTATAACTAATTCATAAGACTCTTATTTTCATAAGACTAAAAAACTTTTCTCGATTTCCCTGTTAGAATGATTCTTATATTATGGACCTGGATTATTTATTTTATTTAATAGCGATATAATAGATATAATTACTGAAGCAAAAAATATAAAGTAAATAAAAATCAAATTCAATATTTTATAATAAAACATCTTTAACTAAAATGTTTTTAGAATATTCTTAAGTATAAAGCTCCTCGAAATGATGCATTAAAACAGGGAAATTATTTTAGACTGGATTCTTTTCGGGAAAAAGCTCAACAGCTTTGTTCTACGGGGACTCCTATGTTTATCCTGTATATTTATCTCAGCTGGAAGTCGTCGTACTTATCTGAAAAGCGTTTTAACAGCACAAGAAATTTAACAGTGTTAGAATTAGAGTGCGAAGAAAGTTGTTTTGTGACTGCGTTATAATTAAAATATGAGAAGAAAAAAATGTAATAACACGTTTTTTTTGTTTCAACACGCAACACGAGATTTTTGACGAGATAACATCTTAGAAATATCTCGACTCCATTTAAGACTGTAATTGAAACTAAATATGCATACCTATTTTTCTCCTGTTCTGTATTTTTGATGGTAATCCATCCAGTACCACAAAAATAAGTTACATCAGCTTTCCTCGTCGACGCAGAAGAGTGCAACATAAACCAATCTAATCCGATTTATAACACCAATTCAATAATAACCTTATTCCACAACGCATAAGGTTTAAAATATAACAAGAAATGAGCTCATGCTATCTCGCTAGCGATATCTGTATGCATTTTGAAGTTTGTATGAATGACAGCCTATGACATCTTACTTCGGGCTAAGCAACTGGCTAATGCCAATACAATCAGCTCTCGTTTGACTAATGGCGAATCAGAATTTTCCGCGCAAAAATATTGCCAGGTGATTGGTTGAAATATTTCGCGCCTTTCAAAAAAATGTATTCTGAGCAGGAACATCGATGTAACTTATTTCTGTGGTACTACTTTAGTCTATGCATACTTACATAGATAGACTCCAGTTTTCCCTTCGTACTTTATATGGGCTTAGGCTGTCGGAATACATATTTTATGATCATGAAATATAGTTGTTCGTTTCATAAAAGTTATTCAAAAGAATTTTGTGTCTTTTAGGCGTATATGAAAAATCAGAGCTTACGAAAGGGGAATAATAAAACGAGCGAATAAAAAATAACTTAGCGACTGATGATGAGATACTGTGTTAATAACTCGAGCGGTAAAATAATGAGTAAGCGAAAAATAAACTAAACTAATGACGAATATTAGTTAATAATAAAATTCAAAAGGAGCTTACAAAAAGTGAGTTGCGATTAATCCATTTCATATATTAAAAATCTTGCTGAGCGACGAAATTACCAAGTGAGCGAGTAAAAATACTAAGTAAGCGAGTAAAAATACTAAGTGAGCGAGTAAAAATACTAAGTGAGCGACTAGAAATAGGTACAAAGAGGGCAACGTTAATATTAAGTTAGGAGACGATTTTTCCAAATGAAGTTTTACATAACGAACTGCTATAAAGTTCAGTTTGAGCTACGTTTTGTGAGCTGCTTTATTACTGTTTATTGATGACTGATAATCTATTTGAGGTGTTGTGTTTTATATATTGATATGATTGTTTAATGAAAACTACAGATTGTTTGCTGCCCGCAAATTTGAAAGGCGCGCGGCAGGGCGACGAATCGGTGCAGTCGGATGAGTTGCGGCTGCGGACCACCTCTCGCATCACTGACTATTTTTTTTTATAGATTCTATGCTAAAGGTGAAGGCCAGAGTAGCTTCATCTGTACGAGAGGCACATTCTATAAAACGGTCTCTGTATTTATGGTCGATAAGGGGACAGACCCTCCTCTTTATCGCAGCTGGGAGAAAGGCATCCCGATAATGGTTTGAAACAGTTAGGTAAACTATTACTATCATGGCAGAGGGAGAAGAGGACCTCTTCTCCCCACCTCTGACGGATGGGAGCAGCTCACGCGCGGCAGCTGAAAAGTGGCCGACACGTTGTCTTGGAGCTTGAGGAGCTCTTATGAGATATCATGACAGTGGGACCGATCCCCCCCTCTCGCGGCACAAGACTCACGGGCAGCATTGCGCGTTTGTTTACGTGACGTAATATTTCCGTCGTACGTCCAGAATTTTTCAAAAATTACATAATATGTAAACACGTTTTTGGTCTAGCGATTCGGCTCAAACTTGCAACACCACCTCGGGAAACAAAAATGATACCCATTGAGCAAAAAAGAAAATAAGGCTGTCCTGGTCCAGGCTAGAAGTTGATATTCCGACAACAGCGCCACCTATCGGATCCAATTGTAATTTTTTACTATCCAGGTAACCATCGAAATACCCATATAAAATTTTAACCCAATCTGTCAAGCCGTTTAGAAGTTTACCCGTTTTCCCATGGGAATGACCCAAGATAGGGCTGGCACGACCGGGGAAGTACCTCTCGCTTACACGAGACCGGCATGCAGTGACAGCTGTGTTGACTCGTTTCGTGCGGTGTGTGAGTAGCCGAACGGGACCCTATTACTGAGGCTCCGATGTCCGTCCGTCTGTCTGTCACCAGGCTGTATCTTATGAACTATAATAGTTACACAGTTGAAATTTTCACAGATGGTGTATTTCTGTTGCCGCTATAACATCAAATACTAAAAAATAAATAACATGAATATTTAAGGAGGTCCCCATACAATAAACGTGATTTTTTTGCTCCCATACAAAAGATAAGCTCCCGTTTTCGTAGATAATGGTACGGAACCCTTCATGCGCGAGTCTGACTCGCACTTGGCCGGTTTTTTATATTCAAAACACTTCATATAAGATAAAATCCAGCTCAGTATATATAAATAGTTTACCAAATATTGAAAAAAATGCAGGACGTAATGTTGTCACTCAAATAATTATTTGGTCGCTCAAATATTATGAAGTTTCTCATTTTGTATTTTAAGCTGCTCAAATTGATGTTTGTAAGTTGCTGTTCTATTGATTTCTCGTCGCTCGCAGTCAGTCGCTCACTTAGTAATTCTGTACGCTAAATTCATTATTTTTGACACCTCAAACTTTAATTTACAGTCGCTCGTTTAAATACTACCCTTTACGAAATAATTAACTTACATTAAAAATGTTTTCGTACATGTGTGTACACGTCTTTTTGTCTTTATATCTCCAATCACAAGAAAAACTTCAGGGGCGTTAAGTCCGGGCTTCTGGAGGCCAAGCCAAAGGCCCTTTTCGACCAATCGACATTATCACTAAATTCACTAGTATGTACACACACCGTTGAGGGAACTTGAGGGCTCTCAACTCCGCATTGCTTAAGTGCTCCGGTTGGGAATACAAAAGCCAGGCCTGCTGCAAGATGTAATTGGCAATAGCGCACAACTATACTATTGCTCAAACGTGGAGTACGTTTGAGTATTAGTAATGTACTCATTTTCACGTAAAAAGCGTGAAAGATATGTGGCTATAATTTCGCGCTGTGCTCGAGTACAATTCTGTGAGTGGCCAGTGGGGCAAAGACGAGCGTTCGCTATGTAGTGAATAGTAAATAAGAATTGTAATTGTAGCAAGAGCAATTCATTGGCGCAACTAATTTTCTCACATTTTCTTTATGAGATTTCTTTCGACTTTAATAAATGGAATCTCTTATCGATATAGAATTAAAAATTTATTTCTCAACTTAAAAATCACGGTGTATAAAGGAAGCAGGCAATATGAAAATTAATGAAATACTAAACTGTATACCTATATTTTAATTACGCAGGAGGAACAGTGCTTATTGAATCAGATACTTAAAGGTATTATAGAATAAGTTACATTCATTATAAAATTTGAAAGGTAGGCGGGGAAAATTATTTAAATAAAGAACAAAAAGAAAGTAATATGAACCAAAACGTTTTTATATTATTTAAAAACATATAATATTATTTTAATTATTCTATAGCTTTTTATAAATACTTTTTTAATAACTTCTGTTTCGTGGTATTCACACAGATTTTACCAGAATTCATAAATGAAAACTTCATAACTAAGGTCAGGATTACCATCTTGGATATATTTCGTGTTTTAAAATTTAGAATTTCTTATATTTTAAATATTGTTTTATGTTAATTGACTAAAGATAAAATAACACAAATTATATTCAAAATTGTACATCCATTTTATTAACGACTAACATAAATAACATTTTTTTAATGAAAAATCATTTGGATCAAGCAAGAAAATAAGTAGTACAAACTATTTAGTTCCTGGTGTTCTTTGAATCACAATACATGTTGAAAAAAACGAAAAAGAAATTTGAGAGAGAGCATTTTTATGTTAGTACCTTAATTTTTTGTAATTCTATATTCGTTTCATTTGGTTCTCTGTGAATGTTAAGCCTACGAGATGTTAAAAATACTAATGGCGAGCACTAGAACATAAATATTTAAAAGAGATGTAAAACAAGTATTCTAAGACCACAACAAAAATAATTTCAAATGACAATTTAATCTAATATGTCATGTGTCATTTATTTTTTTTAATTTCTAATGAATTAAATTTGACAACATGCGACATCACGCTGGATAATTCGATGACACCTCATAAGATGACATTATTATTAGCAATATACAATTCATGCTCAACTAGTGTTCCAGACATCAAAATCATGTGAAAACTATCACGGATTTTACTACAAGAGTAAAAAAAAACCTAAATGTTTATGAAATAAAATACCAATATAAATATTATAGAATTTTAATTAGGGTACATACAAACATTTTGTAATGTCGGAGTATAATGATCAAACTAATAAGCGATTTCGAGTAGCTAGTGTGAGTGTGTAAGTAGCTTTACCATTGTTCTAAAGATTATACTTAACAGAGGAGCCCGAACAAAGCGTTTATATAAAAATACACATCTTTTTACACATCTAACCGCAGTGAAAAAGAAAAAAAAACAAACACTTCGGGGAACCTCCTCGTCGTCGACATATACTTTTAAATATATTAAAACATTCCATATTGTATTCTCTATATTAAAGGAAATCACACAGATATTTGGAAAGCCAACAAAACAAACGTTAAGCATCCACTAGGGTCGTGTGTCGTACACCGTGTGTACTAGAGTCTGGGCGCGCGGGCGGGCGTGGCTCGCCGCACTCGCTTCTACCTGCCTTCTGGCAACTGTCGCGCCGCAGCGTGCGTGCGCGCCGCCGCCTCCTGCGAACATCCCAACACTATTCTTCACTCTGTAAGCGTAAGACTTTCAAATATTTTTTTTATCAGTTCAGGATAGTTGAAGTGACAATTGACATGCTACGCTACGTAGCACAGTTCAAGTACCTATTGATATGCTGTAAAAAAGTCGTCGTAATAGGTGGAACTATGGTTCGGGACCCAACAGCCATTAGGCACACGCCCTTCCATAGCAATGCCTACAATATGGTCCTATACGGGACGCTAATATGAAAAGGGGTGTGGATATGAATAGCGAGTGACTAGTGCGTGCGACAGCTACATAATAGGGAATATGCATGTATTTTTTAAATATTTTTAAATGATAATTTGCATAATTACATAAATATAAAAAAAAATACCACCGCTGAACAAAGAATATTAAGTTAAAAAAAATGTTTCAAATTAGTAGGCCGATAACAGCTTTTTAAACGATCGCCATTTCGCCGCGCTGACATGACGTCACGCACCATAACAACCACCAATGGCAATGCTCCAATGCTCTTTGACAATGACATTATTATGATATTTGACGTCACAATTCATTCAGACCAATTACCGTTTCACCTAATTCAATCTTCCCGCACAATTTTTGCACTTTTCAATAATTATTTTCTGATTGAAAACAAAATTATACAAAAAAATATTAATACGTACGCACATCTAGAGGAAAAGACTTTACATATAAAAAAAATATCATTATTTGAATCATATGCATATTCCCTATAGCCGGTGGAGCCCGAACAATGGCAACACAACTTGGTGACAGATGGGGTGGTGGGATTTTGGGTGTGGCCCTTAATAATGGACAGAGATAGTGGTACCTTAGTTCTGAGCTGCGCAGCGGGCAGTCAAAAACTAGAGCCTGACCTGTGGCAACACAACTTGGTGTCAGATGGGGTACCACCCACGTCACGAACAATAGTATGTATACACTTTTATACCTTCTCATTATTTGTATTTTTGAAATTCCATATTATTACTTTGACCAGTTAAAGAGAGTAATTGTGCCAAAGTATTAAAGTGTACACATAGTATTGCTAGTGACTGTACTATTTTGTTATGTAAT
>LUGF01042101.1:215957-226375 GCA_001625245.1 Calycopis cecrops
CCACAGCTGGGCCACCGGCTGGGTGGCTCAATGGGAGCGCGAGACGCCGTCGCTGATGTAGTACATCTCGCCGAACCACTCGTTGTGCTCTTCCAGGTACCTGTGATGACATACACACATGAAACGCTCCGACATGTACATAGAATAGCATTTAAGTTTCCCTTCTGACTGACACTTCCAATAAAAATAATGTTTACATAATATATGCGTGCAGTACGTAATGCGGCAAGTATCCGGTGGAGTAATGCGGCAAGTATCCGGAAGAACGGGACGGTATAAACTCTAAACGGATGTTTTTTTTTATACGATATAGGAGGGCAAACGAGCAGCCGGAGTCATTTTCATGACTACCGACGCCCACAAACATCCGCATAGAGGCTATACATACAGATGCGCTGCCCTCCTTTCTCCTCCCACCTCCATGGGCCACCGGCTACTTACACACCGCACGAAACGCGACAGCACACAGCTGTCACTTTACGCCAGTCTCGTGTAAGCGAGAGGTACCTCCTCGGTCGTACCGGCCCAATTAGACTGCATGCAAGCATTCAGTGGGGCACTACCTCTTACCAAAGGGATGTCTATGGGCGTTGGTAGTCATGTAAATGTCTCTGCCTGCTCGTTTGCCCCTCTATACTATAGAAAATATCAATGATGTTAACTGCCTATTTCTAAAAACTTGCTGAGATTTTAAAAACAACATTGCATTTCTGAGCTATATTGCAACCAAATCAATTCAGTCGATTTGAAATAACAAACAAACATGCATACTGTAGTTATAATATTAGTAGGAATAGATTAAATGATAATTTATTTTGTAAGAAATAATGTCGGGTTTGATATTCATAAATATACTCACTGTACAAACACGTCTATATGTTTTAATATTAATTTTAGCTTAAAGTCTGGCATCTGCGTGGAGTTGAGGAAATCTGGCAGTTTCACTGAAAAAAAATAATTATATATTGTTACATAACATATTTATAGAAATAAGAGACTCCTTACAAAATACATAAAGATTAGGCATACATATACTTTTATTTATTTCAAGTGGGGACTTTAACTCAAACAATTTACCCCGCTGAATTTTTGGAATTGTTTTTGAAAAACCTTTGTCTACTTAACCCTAAAAATACTTAGAATTTATTCTGGGAGGCTGTTATTTAGGTCATTTCTAAGTAGCATAATTTTTAATAGCTGGGCGCCACGAGGGCACGCTACTTGTTCCTTAAGGGTCAATTCACACCAAAAGCGAAGCGGAGTGCACTTTCAGTGTCATATAAATTTAAACTTTGTTTTCATTACTGCAGTACTTATTATCGAATTCTCGCGACTTCCGCGCGGATTCCAGCGACTTCTCGCGCAGTCGCGGGAATCCGCGGGTCTCGTTCGAGTTTCTCATGCGATATTAAGTATTACAGTAATTATTATAAAGTTGAAATTCATATGACACATAAACTGCGCTTCGCTTCGCGCGCTTTTGGTGTGAATTCACCCGAAGTTTGCGTATAGCTAACTTAGTATTCAGTAAGACGCTACTTAAGTAATAGACTGCCTGGTGGTCTAGTAAGCGTGTTCAACCTCAACCACAGCAACAGGACCAAAAATTATTATAGGGATTTTTCAATTCCTAATAACAGTCCGGAGTCGAGAAGTTGGCTGTGTTACACCTCCGCGCCTCGGAGAGCACGTTAAGCCGTCGGTCCTGCGCCTGATTTCTCCCCAGTCGGACAGCCGTCCCATCGGAATATGAGAATGAGGGAATAGAGAGTGCACTTGTGTCTGCGCGCACACTTGTGCGCTATATGTCCTGTGCAGATGGCTCGTCTATATAGACGGCCGCCGTAGCCGAAATCGGCTAGGACGACATAATTTTGTTACATGATATTTAGTTACCGAAGAGCCTCGCCAGATGTATGGCGCCGTACACGCGGCACGGCAGGTGTTCTGTGTTGTCGCGCGGCACGATCTGCCACTTGCCCACCTGACACGATAAAAAAGAATGCTGATCTGACACGAAATAAAAAAGAAGTGTGTGAGCTCCAACATCATCATCAGACATGATTCTGGAGTAAAAGGTGAAAGAAAACAACTTAAGCGTGGTAGAGCTCAGGGAGCGTATTACGCAAGTATCACGTAACGCATTATAGGGATGGGGGNNNNGAGCGGGGCTTACAAAACGTTAGAATACGCAACATCGTTTTATCCTACTTAATATTATAAAGGCGAAAGTTTGTGAGAATGTTTGTTACTCTTTCACACAAAAACTACTGAACGGATTTTCATGAAACTACAGTAATATAGCTTTCATATCAGAATAACATAATAAGTTAAAATTTATAGGGATTTTTTATAATCCGAAATCCACGCGGGCGAAGCCGCGGGCGGAAGCTAGTTTTAAATAAAAAAAAAATAATATCAAAGTTGATTTTTTTTAACAAATGAGACCTTTTTTGTTCAATTTAAGTAAACATATGCTGAGTTGTGTGTTACGAAACTTTTTAAGAGGGAGAGAGGGTCAAAAATCTTAAAAAAATGCGTTACATAATACTTGAACGCTCCCTTACGCTCAACCTGTTACTATACACGCGATTTTAATCCTCGTAATATTTTCACACAGCGCGTCTTAAATCGTTTCATAATGAGTGAATCCCAGTAAACTAATGCTGTGCTACTATTTCAATAGGAGCAAATTCTATAACCACAAGCAAGTGGAGAATTGTTTAATTCTTAACGTGACAAATATCGTCGAGGCGAGCGACCTTAATTGTAAATGCTGCATTGTCAGTACCTTGTCTAGCAGCTGGCTGAGCGGCGTGCGGGTGGACGCGGGCGCGCTGGGCTGCACCGGCCGCGCCCACGCCTCGCTCAGGGACGAGCCGCTGCTGCCCACGCTGAAATTGTGAGAGCTGCATTGTAGCAGATTTGGGCCGACACCCCCGGGGAGGTACACCAGTCGCAACTGGTGCGATTTGTGAATTTCCGGTGATCATTGTAGAGGAGGAAGGTAACATTTTCACTACTTTTATGTGAATGTTGTTGTCATACTCATCAAAAAACACCTTTCCTTAGTCTATATTTTTGAGGACATCGGGTTTGAAAACAGGGTCAGAAAACAGACAAAAGTCCAGCTCAATTCATAACGAGACCTCCCATCGATATCATAGTAAGAGTGGGGTATCACCCCCTAAAATATAAAATGTGTGTGCACACACAACTGAAATAAAACTTAATTATTGATTTAATACTCAGATTCATTACCATAGTTACAATGACATAACTTGTCACATGATTTTAATTTTGTAAATACAAAAAAGTTTCACTCAGATTTTATTTGAATTTTGAATTTGAATGACAACTTCCGTTGGTCTCGCCCGATCAACACATTTTTGTAACTCTCTCGTCAGCTTACTCCCTTCCCCCTTATCATTGAAGTATCACTTGCCTAAAACATGCTAATAAGGGGGGCTAGAAGAGCCCGTCAGTTACCTGGACGACAGCGTCTCGAAGGTCCTCTGCTCGCCGGAGGTGGAGGGGGTCGGCTCGTTCTCGTTCTCGGACTGAGACACCACCGACTTGTGCGACCGCAGCCTGCAACGTACGGACACACTTTTATATCGGGAGACGCGCGCTGCCGGGAGCGCACCGACTCACTCGGCACTCAACATGCTAATTAGATTGCTAGCATCGGATCCCGCAGTGGAGATGTATAACTAATAAATAAAAAATGAAATAAAAAAGCCTTTTATTTCTTGCTTCACAATAAATAAATAATTACAGTTTTTTTTAAACAAAACAGTGTACATGCATTTACCTTGTTTTATAAAGAATTATTAAATTTAAAGAAAAAACTTATGGTTGCAAGAACCCCTCTCGACGGAGGGTAAAGGCCTCCTCCAGAGATGACCATTGTTCTCTATCTTCTGCTACTCGCATAACTAATATGACTCAGTTTATTGAGTCATGTTATATATTATTTAAAAATGTAGTTAAATACCCACTAATATTATTGTACCTAATTATTGTTGATATGTAATTTTTTTTCTATGTACGTCTTGGTCTCGCCTCAATACGTATGAGTGTGTGCTATATGGTGTTGCGTATACGTAGATATTGCGTATGCGTGCATATTGTGAGCGTGCACGCTGTGAATGCGCGTATGTTGAATATGGGTGTGGGGAATGCATATTCATAATGCGTAGAAGGGCATGTTGCGTATGCAGCTTCGGATCCACCTGGGGCTTCGGAAAGCTGCAGCCCAGGGCCCAGTAGGGTTTAAGGGCCTTAAGATGATTTTTGTACCCATAAAAGGCCCCCTTTTTTAACTTCCAAAGTCTTCTAGCCCCGAGCCCAATCAGAGTTCCAGCGACGCACAGTGGGGCAAGATTATTAAAAAGTGTCGTTAATTGTTTTTAAATTTTTTTAGTTGGTATTTCGATATGACAAGATAGGTTTAGCAAAAAAAAAATGCAGATATTATATGCAATCAACTTTATATATTATTATATTTTTTTTAATATATTATCATACTATATATTCAAGATATACAAGATATTTATGCCTATTGATCTTGTATTATAACTACATATATACCTGAATTACTTTCCTCGCTACAATCACTATCCTCATCATCAATTTGGGTATCATCATCCATAGAGTCTTCACTTGATTCTATGGATGGAGCAACTAAAAAACTTTAGAACTTCTTTTGGAAGTGAAGTTAATTTCTTTTTTGGAATTTTCCGTTTACTTGTAATAACGGGGTCTGATGACAACAGCAATAGGTTGAAAATATCCCTGTTAGATTTCTCGCGACTGCATTTTTGAGAATGATGTTCCCTGAATTTTTCGAAATCTTTATTACGGGCTTCTTGGGTCTCTTCGGGTTTTTTACATACATTTGAGTAGCAAAAACGAGCTCAGGAAGAGGCGTAGATATCCTTAAATTTTCTGTCTGGTGTCGCTTCATTCTCTCTGTGCTTTCCTCAAAAGATTTTTGGACTTGGATTGCTGGACGACCGGGCACTGCTTCGTTTTATTTTACGTCTTGGAAATGAAATTGATGAATCTAGCCACGTGATATTTTTGATGTAAAATCTACTTTCTATACGCTTTGCTGCTTCCCATCGTGACTTATATTCAGATTTGAAGCGATTTATCGTATGCAAAATAATTGTCCGAAATTCACCGACACTTCCCGTTTTTTTTTCTATTTCCTTTTGAAACGATTCTATTTGATATTGAAGTTTTTTATACCCAGAGTTCTTCATAATGTTAATCAACTCACGTTTTGTGACAAATAAGGTATTGGAGGCCGCACCTGTGTAAAATGTAATAATAAGTATTTAATAATAAAAACGATTAAAATCTAATATTCTATACCTTTCTGATTTAAAAAATACATTTATTTTAATTCGGGCAAAAATGGGCAAAAACTTGAAGTACATTCGTCAACTGTATTGGTTACTTATGTTAAAAAAAAACAAAGATAAGCCCGGTAAGCCCCGTAACCTAACTAAATAACTAGTAGTTTCATCATGTTTTTAATTCTGAGTTCTTTTTTATAGCATCTATTTACTCACTGTATTATCCGTCTAAAAAAATGTAAAAACACGCATATACAGCGTTGAAAAATATGATACATACCTGAACTTGACGATTCTATATCCATTTTTGAGTTTATAAAACGTTTAATTCGAAAAAACAAGGTATGCGTCTTAGTTGCGCTGGAGCACGAAATTCACATTTACTTCCCACGAACGAACAAGTCACAATGATCGGTACACTACGAAGTAGGGGCTGGGTGGAATGCGCTTGCTAGCTGCTGTGATGTGCTACAGGTATAGCAGTATGTTATTGTAAACAAAGCGATTTGGTAGGGTATTTTTTTTTATTTCGACTTTTTGTATAGATTTGGGTGATCTTGCCCCACTGTGCGACGGAGCGTATACTCAGTAAAAATATTTTTTTTAATGTGTGCGCGTGTTGCGTATGCGTGCATGCGTATATGCGCAAATTTTGCGTATACGTAAACGCTGCGTGTACGTGCATGTTGCCTATTACGTCCATATTTCATGCGTGAGTCCATTTTGCGAGTACGTATATTGCGTGCACATTACATGTGCGTGTATATTACATGCACCCACCTCCTCGCCACATTCCCACTCCCGCTCCTCGACTCCGCCTTCTCGCTCCTCTCTTTCGCCCCGTCGTTCTGTCCCTGGCTGCTGTCTTCCCCCGCCGAGTCCGTCTTCGCCTTATCATTGGAGTCGCTCTTCACATCGTCGTCGTGGCTCTCGTGGTTGTTTTCTTGGATGTCTTCTGGAAAGTACAAGTCAACAAGGCATTTCAAAAATGTCGTAAACATATCCAACGCCACTGAAGTGAACTCACGCCGCTTCGAATGAAGGCCAAGAGATCGAATCACCGTGGCCTTAGCATTCAACTCGGCCCGAATTAGTAAGCTTATTTATAATTTATTTTATACTAGCTGTATCCTGCGTGCGTTGCTGCGCGTGGCGCCATCTGTCGAAAATTGGTCGTAACTCAGAAACCTGCGTGGGCTCATGCACAATAATTTTGCTAAAGATCATCACATGATCAAATGCATAGTTTACGATTCTATAAAGAACATACATACAAACATTCATTTTTACACCCAGGCGACTCTCACCTCCGTAGGGCTCCCTGTCGCTGGGGTCGGGCGGCAGGTGCGAGTACTCGGGCAGGCGCGGGCTCCGCTGCCGGTCCATCAGTAGCATCAGCTCCTCTTGCGAGTAGTTCTCCTTCTCCTCGTCCGGCTCACACTTTATCTCCCGGCTGGAGACCAGAAATATTATTTATATATTAGGGTTATACAGACATGTTGCCCTCCTTCCTCCTCCCCTCTCCATGGGAGGCTTGAGCGTGGCACTACCTCTTACTGCTATTTACGAGCATGTGGTTCTACTCACTCGTCCACAAACTGCCCGCACAGCTCGAAGTACTGTCCGAGCTCCTGCTTGTACAGCAGGTGGCCGCGCAGGATGAAGTCGAAGTACACGCGCAGCCCGTCCGCCACCTCGCGCAGCAGGTTCAGTCTGCAAGCAGGAGACGGTCATGATACAGCTGTTGATGGAATATATTGTGTACTTCTGATGGAAATGCAAATTATATTTAGATTAAAAAAATATTTATGATGTGAATTATACTTTTTCCTCTTTTTATTACTTTAAATCACATACTGACAAAAAATTCGACACATTTTCTTCCTACCATTTATGTTTGCAAATTTTTTGTTCCAGTTTATTTTTATAAGGCGCCTTAGTCATAGTCATAGTCATAGTTTTATTTCTCAAAAATAGGATTAAAATCACTTTTTTGACGTCAACAAAATACTAAGAAAAAGTAACAATAATGGCGTTATGTATAGATAAATCTAGTTAGTTACATACAATGTTCACATTATTTAGTCCCATGCATTCTTATCATCAAGATATTCTTTGACAGTGTAATATGATTTTTTAGCAAGTTTTTGTTTAATACATTTTTTGAACTTTAGAGGATTTAGTTTACAAATCTCGGCAGGGATTTTGTTATAAAAACGTATGCATTGTCCTTTAAATGATTTATCTACTTTTTGAAGCCTTGTGTGGATTAGAGCAAGTTTATGTCTATTTCTAGTTTCGCAACTATGAGCCTTACCTTCCCTACCGCCACATGCACTCACATAAACCTAGTAAGGGCCGTACACACTTTCGGGCGCCATTAAGGGCCGCACACACTTACCTGCCGGTATTACATAAGAGCCGCACACACTACAGGCGCTGTTAAGCCCTGCACACACTCACCGGCACGTCACGTCCAGCATGTCGGGCCGCGGCGGCGGGTCGTGCCTCCTGCCCGCAGGCACGTGCCACGCGCCCGCCCTGGCGAACCACCGCACGAAGCCCTCCAGTATCTGCGCGGCGCACGGGCTCGCCGGCAGCCGCGCCAGTCGCCCGCGCTTCACCACCAGGTGATAGTCGAATGTGAGCCGGTCCCTGCAAGCAGTGCACTTATTATTGACAATCTTCGATCTCTATACTATTATAATACTAGCTCGCCCTGCGATTTCACCCGATTTCATCCCGTGGAAAATAGAAAATCATCACATTTTGCAGACTAAAAACTATCCTGTGTTAATCCAATTTACCCTCTATGTGTGTGTACCAAATTTCATGAAAATCGGTTTATCAGTTTTTGCTTGAAGGAGTAACAAACAAACATACAAACTTTAGCATTTATAATATTAGTAGGATGGATAGCCGGAAAAATGGATCCTATAGGCTCCGTGAACCAAGAAGACAAAATAGTCTACGCTAGTTCAAAACTGTTACAGCGCTTGCAATAATATTGTCATTAGTATTATTAGTAAAATTTCTTAAAATTATAATACATGTTAAATATACAGGGTAAGTATTTATTCAGTGCACAAATTACGATATGTTGTCTACATATATAAAGCAACATTAACTACACTTTTATTTTCGATCTCCAATAAAAACTCTATATCCTAGGGCCAGTTTAATGTTTACAAAAAATAACGAAGTGTATGGACACCCTACTATCTCTCACTTAATTAATACCTACATGGTGTCGTGTGGACCCGCTCGGTCGGCGAGCGGCGAGCTGCGCGGGCGGTGCCTTTGACAATACATTTTGCAAATGTGGGATATTCTTGATAATATAATAAAAAAAAAATATTACTTTTTTTTGCGGAAATGTACTTAGTTATCGATATATAACACGCAGAAAAATTTGTGCACTGAATAAATACTTACCCTGTATATTACGTTGTCTAGTACACGTAACACAAGTCCTTACGGTACTTAGCACAGGGCTAGGCTAACGTGGTGTGTAAAGTCCACATATATTTATTTATTTATTAGTAGTAATTCCATTCGAAAATAAAAATATGAGTAGCTGATACTATCGTAAGCAACTTCTCTCGAGCAAAAATTTTCATTTTTTCAAATTAATTAAAAAATATAACATGCCATGCATCTGTATAACGTCTATGCGGATGTATATGGGCGACGGCAGTTATGAGAAAAAATCCACGACTGCTCGTTTGCCCAATACTATATTATTATTAGGGGTACGTAAATTTCGCAAATAAAAAATCGTGATTTCGCATTAAAAAAAACTCAAAATAGAAAATTTCGCATTTATTTCGCAAAAAAAAAATACAGTGTTAAAAATTCAATTAAAGGCTAGCATTGTTGTAATTTCTACATTTTCATCTTTCATTGTTTGCCTGCGATCAGTTACGACAATGTTGTAGATACTAAATTACCTCTCGGCATCAACACTATTGACAGGGCAATTGAGACATTGAACAGCTGCTTTTGCAAATCCAGGGTAGCAAGATTTTATGCAACTAAAACTCGCATTACATTCACAGGAGTTTCTTGACCGACCAATATACGTAATAATTGTTAGCGCGTCTGATCAGCATTTGAAAGCACGTAACGTAAAAAGGTGCGAAAGTATTTAATTTTCAAATTTCGCTTTTATCGCAAATAAAATGCAGATTTAGCTTTTATCGCATCTATTTCATAAAAACGAAATTTACGTACCCCTAATTATTAAGTATTATTAAAAAAATGTGTATGCTCGTCGTTATTCTTTACGAGCGACGGCCGCTTGGCTCAGTTGGTAACGCGGCAGCTGGCAGATCATAATACGCCAAAGGTCGCGGGTTCGAATCCCGCCCAGCTCATATATTTTTATTTTTATATATGTATTATTTTTAATTACTTATATTAAAAATATAAAAAATATTGCATAAAAAAAATTTGAAACCTATTTCATTGTCTATAAATTACAGGACCAATTTTTATAAGTTATATTTTATTTCCATTAATAACTGCCATATTTTTATTGCCACAGTAAAGCTAATATATCATAAATGTATTTTAATAAAATAAACGATAAATTTTATTGTCAGAGAGAGCAATTTGCAGAATTAAAATGTTCTATGAATAACTTACTGTGGATTTAGTTCATACATTCACCGCTAGATGGCGTTGTCAGACTCGTCTATTGAATTTTCAATATTTTTCGCAAATTTAATACAATATAACTTGTTATTTTAGTACACACCGTTCGTAGATTAAATTAAATGTTACGAAATTTTTGTTTCACATTGAAATTGTTTGAATTTCAGTTTCGATATTAAAATATATTGAAAAAGTCTACATCACACTTATGGAGTTTTTACATGCAGTTGGTATATATACAAACCATTGAGGCCTTGAAAATGTGTCTATTGAAAGGAGAGACGGTTAGCACTCCCCTTGACAAGGATGGAACACATAAAATGGTTAAGGCACAACTTGACCACATTTTTTTTTGTAGTTTTTATATTGCTTTGTACAATAATATTTTTTTTCTTA
>LUGF01042132.1:0-17425 GCA_001625245.1 Calycopis cecrops
AAAATGATCTTCAAAAGGTTAACCTAACCCTATCAGTTTTAAAAAGACAGCTCGACAAAGTTCAGAGTTGAAGAATTTTCACTAAGCGTTATTAACTTTAAAGAGGTTTTATTTAAAAAAAATGTATGTTGATCGCTCTGCACCTTGTTTTAAAAACATCTGCATTTCATTAGTTATGCAAAAAGGTATGACACTTGCTATTAAGTATACAGAACATTGACCAAAATAACAATTAAAGTAAGAAAGGTAGGTTTTTGGGTTTAGGTTAAAATTGCTCGAAAGCTTAAATAAAACAAAAAATTAAAAAAAAAACCATTATAATTGACTTCTGCAGATTTATGCTCAATGCCGTCAATGAAGATCCGGAATTTTTCAAAGTATTATGTGGACAGATGAGTCTAAATTTGACAAAGACGGCATTACGAATTACCATAATGCCCATTACTGGGCTCTCAAAGAGGAAGGTAACCCTAATAAAAAAAGAATCAAAGGGTCACAAAGGAGGTTCAGCCTAAATGTGTGGATGGGCATAATAGCCAATTACTTGGTCGGACCATACTTTCTGCCCGATAACTTAAATGGCGAGACATACGAAAACTTTTTGAGGGAGGAGTTACCATCTTTGATGGAAGATTTACCTCTTACATTGAGACGAAACATGTTTTATCAACATGATGGCTGTCCAGCTCACTACAGAAGAAGTGTAAGAGCATGTCTGGATGAAAATTATCCCAATAAATGGATCGGAAGGGGCGGACCCATAGCATGGCC
Source organism: Calycopis cecrops (assembly GCA_001625245.1). NCBI lineage: Eukaryota > Metazoa > Arthropoda > Insecta > Lepidoptera > Lycaenidae > Calycopis > Calycopis cecrops. The sequence goes on from LUGF01042132.1 coordinate 772, forward strand.
AGCGAGGAGCCCCGATTTAATGCCGATGGACTTTTATGTGTGGGGCCATATGAAAAGTTTAGTTTACAAAACGGCTCCCATTGAAAGCGTGGATGTTTTGCGAGAAAAAATTATCAATGCGGCTGAAGAAATGAGGCGGAGTCTGCGAACATCAGTGGTAAAAAGTCATTTAAGAAAAAGAATGACTATTTGCATAAGAAATGGTGGGGGTCATGTGGAACATGAATTATAATGTTTTTTTTTTTAATTGTTTGTTTTATTTAAGCTTTCGAGCAATTTTAACCTAAACCCAAAAACCTACCTTTCTTACTTTAATTGTTATTTTGGTCAATGTTCTGTATACTTAAATGCAAGTGTCATACCTTTTTGCATAGCTAATGAAATGCAGATGTTTTTAAAACAAGGTGCAGAGCGAGCAACATACATTTTTTTTAAATAAAACCTCTTTAAAGTTAATAACGCTTAATGAAAATTCTTCAACTCTGAACTTTGTCGAGCTGTCTTTTCAAAACTGTTAGGGTTAGGTTAACCTTTTGAAGATCATTTTATGGACTGGCATGTTTTCTAAATAGTTACATTGAGAATACACACTCTATATGCTCCAATCACGAAAACAACGTTACAAAAGTTAAAAAATAAGGGGATTTTTGATAAAAATCTTAAAGGTTAAATATCTCCACAAGGGTTAAGTTTCGGACACCATATGATATGATCAAATCCATCAGAAATGACATGAAAAATAACGTCCTTTAATATTCAGTACTACTTTCCCTGTAACCCTGTATATATAATTATATATATATATATATATACTGATGAGTACATTGTATTATTTCAGACAACCTCGTAAAATAATTTTAACTTACCGGGAGCACTCCCTCTCGGTAATTACAAATATTTATTTTATAAATCGAGATCTCTACAATGTCTTACATATACATAAATCTAAATAATAAAACACATTGCTTTAGTTTTTTTTTTTGGTATAACAGGGCAAAAGTCGCAGCCATTTTCATAACTACCGACGCCCATGGACGTCCGCATAGAGGCTATACAGATACGCTGACCTCCTTTCTCCCACCTCCTGGGCCACCAGGCTTACACACCGCACGAACGACTTTACGCCGGTCTCGTTTAAGCGTGAAGTACCTCCTTGGTCGTGCCGAATCAATTCGACTGCATGCAAGCGCGCAGTGTTGCACTGTATATTAAATATTTTATTAACATTTGTATGTAATTATTTTCGTATCATATAAACAATTGTACAAAATATTTAAAAAGCAATTATTTTGTTCGACAAGCGGAGCCGTCCGCTGTTGACTTGGGGCCAACACTACAGGTGGTACATTCGGAAGAGTCGATTTGTTTGTACGCTCTTCACCAGCACTTTGTAAAGATTGGATCGGAATATTTCCTATTCCTCCAGCTTCCTCGAAATCTCTCATGTTATTGGATACGGATTTACCCTTAAAATATCGATAACTCAATCTCGATACGTCGAGATATTTTAGATTATATTTAAATATTTAATAAATTCTGTATAATGATGAATATGTAGGTCTTTATATGTGTAAGCTTGTAGTCGTGTAATGGGTATGTGATGGTTTGAGCAATGGACGCATAAACATTTTTTTTTGTTTTATAATGGTACAAAATGGCTCCGTTACCTTTTCACTACTGCTCCCAGAATCCTAAGATACCAGAAACTTCAAACATCACTTTTTTTCTTTTGGACGTATTACCACAAATGAAGTAACGCTTTAGGGTTGAGGCTGCTGGGGGAGGGAGGGGGGAACGAATGCAATTAAAATTTCCTACAATGCGATAAGCAGTCACGGTTACGGATTAAAACCTTTTATTCAGGAGCTATTCCAATAATTAAATCAGCGATTCGTGCCATTGGCCCGCGATACCCACGCTCATGAAAAATGCAACGCCAATTTGTGAGATGGTCCCTGAGGAAGCAAAATGCTGATCATAAATGATAATATTATATTGAACTTCGTGAAAAAATGACTAACGTACCTACATATTTATGTACCATTACTAACTGTATGTATTAGCTACTGGTTAATACTCGTGGTAATTTACTGGGTTTATTATTGGATGTGATGCGGTTTTTCTAGTTGGGTATTGAAGGATATTGGAGGAGAGCTTGGAAGACAGAGAGTAAAATATGTATTTATTTCCTATTATAAAATTTCATCAAGATCCTAAAGTATAATTAAGGTTCTCATAAATAAAGTGCCGATTTGCTGCTCTCCCTTAGATTTGTGCTTTTTCAGTGGAAGCTTCCTTTTTCAGTAGTGCTTACCATACATACTTGCGCAGCTTGTATTTACAAAAATAGTGTTGTATATACCTGTAGCTAAATCCATTAAAATCATAGATGAGTATAACACCCTAATAAAGTTTATATCACACATAAAATATGCAAAATTTATTATCGCCTCGCCGCACCTCGGCCCTTTAGGGTGCGCGAGTGAATTATTTCGCCAAAACCAACTACCGCTGTGATTGGTGGCCACATTTTCACGTGAGATGATACTTTTCATGACTTAATAAACGTTTGATATCTTTGATATATTCTCGCTGAATTGGATACGATGCGATGGTCTCGCATCACGGTATACAATTATTATAGCTACGCTGTAGCTTTTCTTAGTTTCTGATGGACCATTAGTGTTTGCACGACTTGTGAGGGAAGTTTACACTATAAAATTCTGTGCCTCTATGTAAAAACTCGAATCTTTCTAGTCAAACAATTAAGTGTGTAAACAATTAAGTGTTAGAAATGAATGAAGAAAAGCTTATTTATTTGGTGCAAATGTACGACTGCTTATACAATACCAAATCAAGGCATTACAGCGATAAACATATGAAAAATAACGCTTGACAAAAAGTGGGCGCTTCCTCTATTCCTCTCTTCCTCGAGTTTTGTTAGAATTGAACTGCGCATAGGAGATAGACCCGTGAATTCTTCGCGGGCGTCACGATGAAGCTCGCGGAGTTCCGCGACTTCTCGAGCATTCTAGCGACTTCTCGAGCATTCCAGCGAATCCTCGAGCATTCCAGCGACTTCCCGAGCAGTCGCGGGAAGCCGCTGAGCTGCGCTTCGCCGCGCTTCGCCGCTCTTTTGGTGTGAATTGACCCTTAGGCTATCGTAGTAGTATAAGTCCACAGTCTTTTCCGAATAAACTGCAATGTAGCCATCACTTGTCACTTCACTCCTTTAAGTGGCCAAGTTTCTAAGGGCGCTAGCACACACGAGACTTTTGTGGTTGTTCACACTGCGAGGCTAGCGCGGGCGCGGGTGCGGGTGCGGCAATATCAAACATATGAAAACGCGCCTTGTGACCACACTGCAGTGACGGGGACGGGAGCCTAGCGCGACTAAACTAAGCAAATCAGCGAGCGTCATTATGTCAAGCCAACTGAAGTTGTGTCAATTAAAAAAGAAACTTAAGTCAAATGATGTACAGATCATTGTTCTATAGATAAACGTCTAAACGCTAGTTAGCTCGCGCATCACTGTGGCCACCTCGCCTTCAAAATGGACGACCATTTTTAAACGCTGAATGCAGAAACTTGGGGCGGGGGGAGTACGCTGCAAGACGCCAGACGCGGCGACTTAGACGCTAATGTATGTCAATTAACGTCTAAATACAGTCGCGAGATCGCGATACTGTCGCACGACCGGTCGCAGAGAATCGCTAAATCCTGCGACTTCATCGAAGCAGTCGCAAAGTCGCCGGTCGCCGCGTCTTAAAGTCGCGTGTGTACTGTGCCCTAAGTGTATCATAATACGTGTCAAAAACTTAACATGATTCCTACATAACTTTAAAACCATGCAAATAATTTAGCGTTGACGTGAAAAATTAAACGCGGAACAGGGAATGGGCGTTACCTATTTATATACGTCTAAACGATTAATCACTGCAATATAGGCTTCACAACACTCAACAGCTGTTATTATAATAACAAGGTAAAAGCGATTATTATATGAGAAAACTTTACAGTTTGAATCGGTATTTCAGGTTCGAATAATAGAGTTACATTGAAATGTGTTATATAAAAAGACAGTTGACAGACTATTAACTAGGTGGCTGTTAAAATAGCTACTGCACGACGTCTTTACGATAGAGCGAAGGACGAGACACGATGCATGTATATTAGTGTCTTGTCCTATGAATCGGTACGTACGGTATACTGTACATAAAGTAGGACGCTTTGTTTTATGAGAAAATCTTTAAGAGAATTACACACCGCACGAAACTCACACAGCTTAAGCAGGAATTTTGTAACTGAGAGGTATCTTCCCAGTCGTGCCGGCCCCATTCGGCTGCTTGCAAATAGCGTGGCTCTACCTCTTACTACATTGTGTAAAGTCATTATATAACCGTTTACTTTCTCAAAGTGTTAATGATTATAATCATTATTTATCATAATCGCTTATGTCAAGCACGTTATTGTAAATTGGTGTAATTTTCATCGCGCTAATGACATTACAACCCCTTTCTGTGAACTCAATTAACGAAAGTGTCGACTGCGGGACATTCTGTGAAGGCCTTTAGCAGCAAGTGTTGCGAGGATAGTGTCAACATTCAATATAATGACTAGTTGGCTGTCTTTAAAGGATGGTAGGATATTAGAAATTCCTAGAATTTATGTTTGTAGATGAAACTTGTATGTTGTTTTTGTGTTTTTAGTAGAATTTGTTAAGAAAATTATAGTTTTTTTATGGTATAGGGAGCTAAACGAGCAGTCGGCGCCATTCTTATGACTACCGACGCCCATAGACATCCGCATAGAGGCTATACAGAAGCGCTGCCTTCCTTTCTCCTCCCACCTCCATGGGCCCCCGGCTACTTACACACCGCACGAAACGCGACCGAATAGCTGTCACTTGGTGCTAGTTTCACAAAATTTAGACACAAAGCAGCATATCCCTGTCTCTTATTAAACGTTACACAAATTGAAGAGAGAGAGATAGAGATTTAGTTATTGGTATTTTATAAAGGTATCACTAAATATTATATTGATTGCTTGAAGCATGTTCACGCCAGATATGCATAGCACAGCCATGTAATTATGAACGTTAGTGCGTCAAGTGACAGTGGCAAAATATTAAAACTTAATGTGTAAAAAAGTGCATATTCTGTGACGTTTTATGTTTATGTGACATTTCTGGTTTCGGACTATATTTAGCGTCGAGGGACGCCTTCCGTTCCCTCTCTTCGGCCCGAACCACCGACCTTATTGGTCAAGGTCATGTTATTGTTATCTGAATAAATCAGTGTCTTCAAATAAGTGAAGTTTTAATTAATAACAACATGTAGTCGTATACAAAATGGCGCCCCCGTAATAGGGCTTGAAATTAAGAAATGGAAGAAATTATAATTAATTAATATTTTGCAAGTCGGCCATTAAAGACGCCAAAATGCCGATGTTGCCTCGAAACCGTATTTGAAGATTTATTGTAAATATAGAAGAATATTATGAAGATATAATATTAAATGAAAATGGCAGAAGCTATTAGTCTGCAATTATAGAGGCCGAAAAGGCTTGTTGAAGATAATATGGTGGCATCTCCTGGGAATTTTCGCCATTTTTGAAGCTAATTTTTTATGTTTCTTTTTTCGTCTTGTAAGACAAATGTAATATTGTTATTTCAATTTGTTTTCTGCATAATTTCGGCATCATTTCACTTTTCTATATTTCTTGACTTGTCTATCTAGGCAGACAGTCAATTTAAAAAACATTTTTTTGAGGTTCTAGTATTTGTGTGTGGAACATGAAGTGTTTGAGTTTATGTAAAATATATGTGCATTTAAAATAAAATAAATGGCATATGGGCTAAATAAATATGTTGGCATTTAAATGCAGTTTATAAAGGCATAAGTAAGTTGAGTGTAATAATAGACAACTGTATGTGTCATTTACACTAATTGTTAAATAGGCCACAAAGAGGCTATTTGTATGTTTTATATAGTTGTATTCCATTAGGGAATAACATAAATTGGGCCATCGGAGCCAATTGGATATTTTCTAGGGTTACATTCCCAGAGTAAATATAATAAATGCTATAGTTTGCATAAATTGGGCCATCGGATGCCAATGGTGTATTTATATGATTATAGTGAATGATCATATGTGTTTTATGTTACACAAGTTAATTTGTAGGAATTTAATATGAAGAAATTCCACTTTTGCAGTGCACAGTGCAGAGTGCTTATATAATTATATTGCAAAGGACAATGCAGCCAAGAAATAGATTATTTGATATAATAAGGGAATCACTAATTAGAGTGTGTTCATTTTAATCCTATGGTAGGATACATATTGCTAAACAGAGCATATAAGAGAATTAAGTTTAAAAGAGACATTAATGTGTTGATACATTTGTCTAATTGGGCCACCAGGATTATATGTGTTTTTCTCTGTTTATTCTAAGGGTGAATAAGTTGTTGTGTTACAAAAGGTAACATTTGGATTAATTAATAGGTATTTACATTGTGGTAGTGTATTTACAATTGGAGAATTGTACTATGAGTGTACTTTTATAATAGTTTGTTTTTTCTATTTATGTTTGATGAATTCTATCAAGCGTTTCACTAATTTTTCATACTTTTAGTTGAGGCTACAAGTAAATGCAACATTGACTTGATTTAGAAGTCATTTTTATAATATATCATTTAACTGTTTGTTGGAACAATGTTTTTTCTAAAGTTAAATACTTAAATTTTTTCTATTCTTTGTGTACAAGAGATAAACTTGTGCAATAATTGTTAAAGTTTTATGTAAACTTACAAGTGATAAGTTCTTGTGAATAATTCTTGCAGTGTTAAATATTTCTAATAGCAAATTAGCAAATTATTGTTGTTAGGTTCCAGTACAATCTCTTAGTTTTTTGGTCAGGTTCTTTAAATAATTTGTATAGGTTTGTTGTTCAGGGTTGCCTTAGGTTTTGGAACAATTGCTCATTTCTTCTGTAGATGTTTTCAGGTGACGTGTCGTGTCGACCAGCCTGATGTGAGATGTATGCTGCAGGTAGCAGCATCCGGACCTGAACGTGACATAAACCAAACAAACCAAATTGAGAGAGTTCACATACGAGGAGTAGTCTCTTTATATTATGATTGTTTTCTTTTTTAAATGGTTTAAAATGTCGGAGTTAAAGGATTTGTTGACTAAACGTAGATCAATGAAAGGTCAAATTACTATGTTTAGGAAGTACTTAGATAAGATTTCGCCTGAAGCTCCCGAAATAATCAACAAATAGTTTAGCCTAATTGAAAAAAAAGGTAGTGCCATGCTGAGTAGCAGCGGAATGGGTCAGTACGACTGAGGTACATCTAACTCATATTATAATATTGTTGTAAGGTAACAGCTCTGCTATCGCGTTTCATGCGGCATATGAGTAGCCGGTGGCCCATTTGCGCTAAGAAGAAAGAAGGGCAACGAGCGGGCAGGCTTACCTTTACCATAAAAATCCACTTTGTGTCATTAGATTTGGGTTTCAACCAAAAAATATTTGTTAATTTTTGTGTCAATAACGTGTGTGGATAAACTATTTACAGAATATAAATAGTTTTAGTTGCCAATTAAAATCGTAACAAAATATGTTGGAAACGGTACCTATTTTATTTTTTGTCTTGAAAAAAAATTACTATAAGGTAAATACTATTATTATAAAAGAATAAAACATACTGATTTATATTCCAAGTAAATTTTTTAATAGAATACAAGCCGGTTTCGGAGCAAGAAGTAAACCATCCCCATACTGTAAAGTTGATATCGTTGCTCGTGTGACCACACAGATCGTATTCCCACATTCGTTCGGACGTTATAAATCAAATACGCCGCGCCTGCGAACGATTTAATTATCATCTTCAATTCGATTTGTTATGCAATTTGCTTCGTAAATTCAGATACTGGTCTCTACTCTACTCTGGGAGAGCGATACGAATGTGCTACTGTATGAACGAAATATCTTAATAATGTTACACTGCAAAAGTAAGGGGTAACATGGCACTACCATTTACTTAACTTAACTTGTAAGTTTTCTTTAACGAAAATGATTGAAAATGATAAATTTAAGAATAATTATGCTTTTTTGCCTGATCACACATTTGTGCACATATAACCTGCTTTGTTAAAGTACAGTTTCTATACAAATTTTAACAGTGACACTTAAAATTTTTTTCTTTCTTTTGTATACTATTACAATAGGTACAATTTTTTTTTTATGGTATAAGGGGGCAAACGAGCAGTTGTAGCCATTTTCATGACTACCGACGCCCATAGACATCTGCGAAGAGACTATACAGATGCGCTGCCCCCCTTTCTCCTCCCACCTCCATGGGCCACCGGCTACTTACACAACGCACGAAACGCGACAGCACAGCTGTCACTTCACGCCGGTCTCATGTAAGCGAGAGGTACCTCCCCGGTCGTGCCGGTCCAATTCGGCTGCATGCAAGCATGCAGCGTGGCACTACCTCTAACTAAAATATAATAACATACCTATATGAAAGTTAACCGAGAAACTATGGCAGTCAGTGAATTTACAAAAGTGGATTGAAAGTATTGAAGAAAGAAAAGAAAAGGTATTGCGATTGTAAGCGAAGCGGATCGGTATGATCGGCACCACCTTAAAAGTAATGGCAATTTTTTTGCACTTACCTTAATTACCTGGTGTTCAGGGCGGGAGCAGGAAAAACCCCATTGATTGTGCGGATACCAATATAAAAAAGTACCTATAAGTTACAAACAACCCCTCATCTTTGAAAATCGCACCGAACATTCCATATTGGTCGAAACTTACCTTTAATTTAAAATTACCTTTCTAAAGGTTAAAGTTTCCACGCCGCTGAGCTAAAGCATTAAAGCATGAAATCCCAACTTTTCAAGGGTTTTCATCAGCGCGACGCTGTTTTCCAGCCACGAACTTAATAATGAATCCGATGAAACTTACGCCGGCCGCTTTTATTTTCATTTCCGCGCTCAACTAAAGCATTCGTTCATTAACGCCAGGGAAACGGCGATGGGAGAAAATGGGAGAATCACGTACTTTATTCCCGTCCACAATACATTGACGGGTATGGAACAATATGGAAAAGTGGATGTCCATCAGAGCAACAATAAATACTATGCTACTTGTAGCGATGCTGCAATCTCTGTGTATTGTTATGAAATGTATTGTACAGGTGTTCCGTAACGTAGCGCAGATTCAATTTCACAGTTAAATGGAACAGTTAGTTTTTATTATCACAATCTCGTATTTTGTTCTTAATGAAAAAAGCTCTAAATGATGTTGATGATAATAATTAATGTCAAATATGGAAGACCTTAATAGGAATAAATACGAATATAGTAAGAAATAAAAAAAATATTAAAATGGAATAATGTTAAAAAAAAAATATAATATTTTTTTATAATTCATAGATTCCGTTACATTGATACAAACATACAATTCAAGCTTATATAAAAGAATCAAAAAATATAAGATAACTAATATCATTTATATATATAATATATACAATCCATATATATATGGATTTTTAGAAATTCAACCCCATATCCATATATATGGATTTTTAGAAATTCAACCCCTAAGGTGGTAGATGGAAATTTTTGACGTTCAAAAAGCAATTTTTCAAATTCTATTTTGAATAAAAATATTTTGATTTTGATTTTGATTTTAAGGGGGTGAAATGGGGTGTTGAAGTTTATATAGGTTTCTTAGAAAATGAACGCGGGTGAAACGGGGCACAGCTAGTATAGGTACTATAATATCGAAGTTTAATTAATAGCGGATAAAACATTTCCATGCACGAACTCCATTATATCGCACAGTCAGGTCGCTACGTCGTCGGTGTGTTTGACAGACCCGATATTAGCTAGGTAATGGAAGTAATCCGATTGCAGACCGATGTCCGACGTTTTTTCTGAAACATAGACGTGACTAGTCTTTGTGGAAAGGATTTCTTATTCCCCTCTTGTAATGGCAATTTAAAGAATTCTGTTTCAATCTATTTCGAAGCAGCCTTTGCATTATTCATTGCCTAGTTTGTTACTTATTGTACAGAGGGAACTTTGTTTATGGTTTTGTTTTTATGTGGCGTTAGTATAGTTGCAATTTTGAATCTAGTACTATTTGGCAAGATATAATCGCATTGTTGCTGAATTTAGGTATTTGCACATTATAAAGACTCCACGCCAACTCAACTCTAACTCAACTCGACGTATGGCATTCGAATGTAAGCTTGGTGTTGTGTTTCTGATGAGTGAATTAGTCAAGTTTGTAGGTTGAAAGTATACGACGCACGTACGATGCATGGTCCACGCGTTGTCACATATTAACAACTTACAAAGTTGGCTAGTTCAGCCTTAAGAAACATAACGTAAAGCTTACATTTGAATGCCATACCTTGAGTTTTGTAGGAGTGGAGTCGACATGCGGTTGGTATAATGTGCAAATACCCTTGGTAACTTTTGACTGATACGACATAAACTGTATATGTATGTAATACCAGTATTAAATGTTGGCTGGCTTGTGAGTCTCTGCTGAGCTATCTGGTAGATCAGTTTAAAGAGAGCAAAGCATCTGCCCAATCTACTTTTGAATATGGACGTTGCCATTGCTATCCATTTGCATCCTCATGCAATACAATACAAAAGACCGTTGCTTCATTGCCGAACATACATTATTTGCAAACACCAACTGTACTTGTAATAAACAAAAACGTCAATAAGCATAAATAAGCGACGAACAAATACGAGTAATATGCTGGTAACAACGTACTGTTGTATCTGCGTCACGTACGACGTAGAGTGTTATGTCTAACGTAACAAATTTATATCGCTACCTTAACTGTGCTTAGGATTGTTTTTGTATTGTTTTATATTATTTATGTTTAAATTATTATCATTAGTAGTATATTTCCTTCTTTAATTAAACTGTTTTTTGTTGTCACAGGAATAAAATTATTTGCATTTTCACTAGACCTGAAGGAATCTAATGATTGTCACAGAGGGTAGTTTACTAAAATCCCGTGGTGCCCGTCGGTAATAATTTGTAAAATGCCTTGGGTTTAGAAGCAACATGCCTCAAAGCAATAGTCTGATTTTGTATAAGGGAAAGTCTCAGTTTTCTTTGACATGGAATTCGTATAATAGATTCAGGTTTTTACCCTGAAGGTTTTAATGAAAGCCAATATATCATCAATGAAATTATTATCTTCAATTAGGACCATAAGCGTTTAACAGACATTACAGTAACGATGACATTTTTTTTTCGACGAATGCCTCGTCATGGACGAAAATAAATATTTATAAATAAACTATCTATTTTATTGAATATTTTTTATGTAATACATGAATTTATATTTGTGACAAATAAATCCGTTCAGTTTTTTGCTCACAGAATTAGAAGCAAATTCATACTCACAAACTTTCGCAAAAGTAATATTAACACGACGCGGACTCGGACGGTAAGGATAACCACTATTCCTTACTTTGGGTAATGATGACTATTATAGTAACACGCAAACCAACTACTAAACGTAATAGCTATTATATGAATTTGAACAGATAAAACAAACATTGGGGGTCTATTATCCCGTTATTGTGCGTGGTAGTAAACTTGAGTTTCCCGACTATGAGCCCGTAACGCGAGTGCCTAATCCCCTGTAATCCCGATTACGGTACAAACGGATGTTATAATATTTATTTTATATAAATATTTCACTACGTTATATTATCGTTATTAAAATGTAGTATTGTGAGTTATGAATGTCTAACTGTGTCCCGCAGTTTTACACGCGTAAAATCTATCCCAAGGGTGTTACTATTTTTTTTAATATGGTATTATTATTATAAATTATTTGAGGTACATAGTGACATGTAAACCAATCATCGCTTACATGTATTTCCGATTACTTTTTTTCCCTTTATGGTATAGGGGGCAAACGAGCAGTCGGAGCAATTTTCATTACTATCTAAGCCCGCAGACATCAAAATAACTGAATATAAGAGATAATGCAAATCTCTTCATCTGGTAATACGAACCGCCTATTTAATTTAGATTGTATTTCATCTCATTAAATCAGTTGTTTCTAATGAATTCTCATTCATTTGTTGTTTTATCTGTAACTAGCTGCCGCCCGCGGCTTCGCCCGCGTGGTTTTCGGATAATAAAAATAATGTGCTGGATAGACACAAGCAAGTAGGGTAAAAAATATTATATGGGAATGTAGGTCATTGGAACAGTGTAATTTGTAAATATTTTAAGCAATTTGTAAGCACCGCGCTTGTTATTGTTTTGATAAGAATGATTTATTGTGCTGGTTGTATCGTTTACGGTCCCTCAATGGTGTGGACGAGCTTTTAAGTAATGTAAATAATTACATTACAAGTCCTTGACATCTAAACTAAGGTGTGTAGCAGCTTAGTAGCAAAGGGGTGAAAATTAAAATTTTATAAACTAATTTTTTTAAAATTTCTTTCTATATTAGGTGAAAATATGAGGAAGCCAGTAATAGTAAGTTACCGAATTCAAAATTCCACGCCCCCGACCGCGATTTATGCAAATCCTCAACTACCTGTGTTTGAAATGTTGTCTTGTGTCGCACAACAATATCTACTATAAATCAGCTGCCTTCCTCGTCATTTCCTTCCTTATAGACTGGTAGCCCTTTTGCAAGACGCCTAGTTTTGCGAATGTGTAAATATGAGCAGTGGTAGTCATTACCGTGGAGCTAAAACATGTTTCAGCTATCTCATAAAAAGTACAAGTCAGCCTATTTGGTTGTAAATGTACATTAAGGGCATCTCCACAACAAAGGTCATGGAAATCATTTGCCAGTTTAATTTGGGACACCTGTTGGATCATCTGCGCACAAAATGCTACCAATTCAGCCGGATACAACAATAATTCATTTTGGTCGTCTCATTACTACAACTACCTAACATAGGAAGTAGCTAAACGAGCACTCGATTAATATAAGTAGTGTTTTTCAACCCCAGTAATAATAATACTGCATCTATTTCGGTAGGAATTTTTTTGCACAACAAGACTTGAATTAATTCAATGTTGAATAGGTACACATTATATTCATTTTAATTTAAATGTTTGAGCGATGGACTGTCGATAATTTCAACACCACGTTATCTAAATTCTCAAAACGCACGCCATTACCGCTCTGTCGTTTTTGAATTTTTGAAATCACTCAGTTGCGTGATGTCACGTTAATCAAACAACACAGGAGTTTTTCGGGTCCCAATTAAAACGGTCAACGGCCTAGTTGAAATTCCAACTTCCCTGCATACGTCAGCGAGCCAATCTGTACCTTAATTAAGTCGTATCAGATGCACGCGGGTTTGCTCTGATTGCTTTGAGCTGTGCTTAGATTAGATGCTTCTAAAACGTTAGCGATGTTGGTTACATGTGTTATGTTGCACCGAAGGCAATTAGTATTTGGTTTAACTTGTTCAATTTTAGAAAGTGTTGTTGGACAATTCACCAGATGGGTATTAGCGATATGTACCCGATACGATATGAAAGCCCCAAAAGAGTTTCATCTTTCTGCAAGTGTGTAATAAAGTACACGAATTGCATTGACATAATATGTGTATTGATTGATAGGCTTGGTGGATTTTAAAGTGAAAAATTTAGCTAGTAGATATACCTATAGCAAATGTAAATAATACCGTCGTATTCAGAACATCGTCCTTTTTAATGTTCGCTCGAAAAGTTAGGATTCCAAAATGGCGTATTTTTTTTTTCGTTAATTGGGCTTGTAACTTTTAAACTGACAGTGAAACTATACGAAAAGTTGTCATAATATACTATTTTGATAAGTCTTTTATTATATCTATCAAAATCATATTTATTATTAGCTAGCAATATTATCTGTAATTATAATAGGATATTTTTAAACTTTGTTTACGACGTCTAATTAACCTTTCCTTGGCATCGGCGAAAACAATTCGCCTTCACTCGCGAAACCGAAAAAAAATAGTCCCACATACTGCATAAAGCCACATCCAACTTACTACAAACAAACATACACATAAACAAAGTTTTCCATTTCGTTGAAGTTCTGATCATGTTATAATCTTGAAACCATCATCAAGTTCTTCATCTCTTTAATTAATACTGATTCGCTGTTTATCGTGAACTTCTGCAGTAGCCAATCCTCGTGGGATTCCAGGACTGTTGCCGAAGTTGCTATTTGCTGAGGCTCATTATTTTAGCCTCCCATAAAAACATATTCACCAGAATGTTTACAAATTCACATAAATAAAAGTATTTTTAATGCTTAAATACTACACAGAAACATATACGAAATAAAAGTGTAAACTTTGGAAAATAACATTTGAGCACCGAAAAAATAGCGTTTGAAATATTTTTGAATTCTGTCGGGAGAGGTAATTTTACGGTCGCTGTTCATGCGGACGCTCGGCTGAAATCTGACGGGCTACAAAATACTGAAAGACTTTCGTCTATTTCCCGAACGTCAAACTTTCAAATTGATGAACCGTGGAATAACAACGCGCTTTGAGATTCGATGAATTGATTAGATTCGGATCGAAACGTTTCATTCGATGTTTTTTGCAGCCTTCATAAAACCAAATCTTGATATACAAAGCTCTGATAATTTAAACAATCTTCTGTATTTGTTTATAAATTATATAAACCTTTGCCAAAAAAATACACTTTGAAGAGTCATCGCTATTTCTTTTGACTTATATATAGTATGTCCAGTATAATTTAAGTTATATGTATGTATGTTGATTGTTCTTAATAATTAGCATAATACATACATAATGCACATACATAAACTACGTACATAATGCACATGAGTACTACGACATAATTGCGACAACGTAGTTATGGGCTACGGGGTCCGGTTATAGTATTACTATAGGTAATATTACTATATAGCTAACAAGATAGATAAAACAGATTTATCAAAAGTCTAATAAGTTTATCAAATATGTGATCCAGTTAAAGACTGTTTTACATTTCGACATACAACCTGATTACAAAAATCGTTCCACATAAAACCTTTTAAATAACGGATCAGGTGTAAAAAGGTTGACAAATTGACTGGCATGTGAGTAAAGGACTGTTAAATAAAAACTAGAAAATGTGTGACGAAATAAGCATTGTTGGTTCTTCTCAGTATATTGTTCGCGTGTGTTATATTATATTGACGTGAAGCTGAGTCATTGCAGTGAATAAACTTATTGGGAAATATACCAAGGAGACTTCTACAAAGAAATACATAATAATTTGTAGACAATCTTATCAGAAATGATTTTCTTGCCGTAATTGATGCATACTGTCATGTCTTCGAGTATAGAAGCCATAACGGGCTTGCAAAACCTCTGGCGTTGAAGCTTTGGAATTGTTTGTGGGTATTAAATATTACTGGTTTTACGTACCTTGATTTTGTATTTATCCTCTGTATATAAAAAATTTCGATAACACAAATAATGCATGTTGCATTCACTTGATGTACGCTACACTATACGACATTATTACGACTATACGGCTAAAGGTTGATATTTTAGATATAAGATTGCTAACGTATCTTATTACATGACACTAACGTAGAGCCGGCTACGATCTCCCTGAAAATGCTGCCACCTTGCCGTGGTGAGGGGGGCACACATGTCTTTGTGTTTCCCAACGCTATGCCGGACAGGGCTACTCTTACCGGACTGGTTTGCGAGTAGAGACCAGACTAAGAGTCCCCCACCCGTCCTTCTGAATCAGCAGAGGGCGGCGTGGGTTGAAACGAGTGGGAACCTGACCACATGCATGGTTGGACGTGTAGTAAGGACTGTTGAGAGCCAGCCGGACAGTCGCCTAGAAGGAAAAGTCGTCTTTGCCGAGGTCAGTCGCTGGAGAGATCCTGTTGCCCGTAGATTCGGGATCCTCCGATAATAGCGGCTGAAGGCAGCCGCAGAAGTTTAGCCGGTGTTGCTGCGTCATAAACAAAAAGAGCTGGCTACAATGTATCATTTGGTGTAATTATTTCCCCTCGCATTGCCCAAAGAGAGTTGCAATAATCGCATAATATCACATAAGCAAATGATAGAAGGAGTACATTTCGTGATGAATGTGCCCAAATTCCCGCTCCCGACCAGATTTCTGTTTCAGTGGTATATTTTAACGGGCAAACGCGGACAAATTAAATAAAACCCTCTTCAGCCAGCGAAACCACTAACTACAATTGGCAAAATGAGTGACGTTCAAATGTGCACCTACTCGTATTGGCACAGAGATCAAATTTGCATACGCGTTCGACGTCGCAGTTTACTAGCGTTTCATGTTAACAGTGGAAATTGTTGTTTACGCGATAATAGATAAATGTTTCCACAGAGAAAACATAACAGTACAACCATATGACTTTGTAACTAAAGTTGTGATACATATTTAGTTTCCCATGCTTTAGTGTCATTAACCTGTCTATTGTTGATGTGAAGTTATTATTATTATCTACACGCACGCTTATGCATTTTTTATATTAGCGCTGCCCAGCGATTTTTTATCTGCTCCTATATGTATCAAAGCGTGCGAATTAGCTCATATCCTTCCTTAGTAAACGGGCTATTTAACACCGAAAGATTTTTTGAAACC
>LUGF01042132.1:18042-32692 GCA_001625245.1 Calycopis cecrops
CGTGAGAATTAGCTCATATCCTTCCTTAGTAAACGGGCTATTTAACACCGAAAAATTTTTTGAAACCGGAACAGCCGCTCCTAACTTTAGGTCCAACCAATAAACCTCTTCAACTTAAAACAGCAGTCGGAGATTAACGATGGCTGACGACGCGTAGACATCCGCAAAATTCAGCTGTTATACAGCGTGGCACTAAGATTAATATAGGTTTTGCTAAGATTTAATCCCTACTAATATTATAAATGTGAATGTAAGTTTGTTTGTTACGCTTTCACGCCAAAACTACTAGACCGATCATTATGAAACTTTGTACACATATTCCTGGAGGTATTAGAAATAACATAGGATACTTTTTATCCCGAAAAAATGTTCCTGAGGGATGCCATGGAATGATTTTCCACGATATCGAAATTTACGCGGGCGAAGCCGCGGGGCGCAGCTAGTAATCTTATAAAGTAAAATCACTCGCACGAACTAAAACAAAAAATAATCAATGTCAATGAAATGATCTAACTGAAATAAATCGATAATGTAAATATATAATGTAGTAGTATGTATAAAGTATGTGGCTGATATGTTATTATATTTAACTGAATTTCCGATGGAATAGAATTCACTAAAAATATTACGCTTTCTTATTTTTTTATATTAAAAAATAAATAAATGTTATAATGTAAAAAAATGTTAAAATGCTGATTTATCTGCACTATAAAAAGCTACATAATATTAGAGAGCCTGTTGCGGGCATTATAGTGTCCTTTATGAGGGTTTAGGGATAAGATGATTTTTGGTGCGTTTGTTAAAAAAAGAGCTTTCCCAAATCATTATTTATGTGTTTATTACATAAAATATTATGAGGTTAATGAGTTTGTGGCGGAATATACAACGACGAAATATACCCTTAAACCATTTTGTACCTGGTTTTATAAATAGGCTATGTGCGTATTTTGTTAATTAGTAAAGCCCGCTCCCGCTTCTTAGCGTGTAACTTTAAGATTTTGGTACTTTTTCTCTTTCCTTGTCTCAAATTTACTTGAAATAGTGCGTAAAAATATGTTAGTGTAAATATGTCAACGTGTATTTGCACTTTAAATTATCGAGTCTCCGGTATAGATCTAGGGCCACCCGGGCTCCTAGCTTAGTAAACGTAAATGTATTATTCGTTAACAAAAAAAAGATTCGAAATAGGTACCCATTTTTCTCCAAATAAAGAACATTGTACTAATAGATGGCATTAAAATATGTTACTTATTTCTTGTTTATATTTATTTTTTCACGCCTAAACTACGAATTAATCTAATTTCGAAAATTTATGTAACAAAGTCAGCATATTTCAATGTACTAAATGAAGACGTGGGGGCCTCACTTTTCTATTAAACAAGTAGTAGAAATATTTTGATACAGATTGTCAACGATAGAGAAGACCAAATGTTACATTTGGAGATACCCAGATATGAGGCAATATAGATAGACTTTATTTGAATATGAAATTTTATTTAAACTCCAAAACAGCACCAAAAACATTATTATATATTACTTTAATAGGATAAATAGGAGTAAAATCATATAGATACACTAAAAACCAACCATTCATTCGACACTGTTAGTCTCGATTATTATCAAACCAGACCAAGATCCGAATCGAGGTTTTTATTTCTTGATAACATGGTACTCAATATCTTTCTTATATTAGTATGCAAGAACGTGATTAAAAATAAGAACAGGGTAATATAAACAGACGCTGTAGAGACAGAGGCTGTGGTGTGCCCAATGGTCGTGGTGTAACCTCTGTGAACCTAATCAAGCTCAGAGCACAGCCGGTGGTAAAGGAACGGCAAGGCATGTTATTACGTGTAAGCCAATCAGTTGATCTGCCATTCCGGTCGCACCTTGTAACGTAAATACGCTCTTCGGCGTTGAGCTCACGGATTATTCATGTAAATGACAACCACACAACGCACGGCTCACGGTCATAGCGTGTAAAATGCATTTTTGAATAAATACTTGGAATTAAAGAATTGCGTTTGATGGTAGACGAAATTTAATATACGAGCTTAATTAACATATTAAAAAATATAATGTAGATTAACAGGCAAGCCATAACCAAATTTTGCAATGTCCTAAATTTGGGATATAACCATAGAGATATAAAGAAAGAATTCTGATATCTATGGATATAACCCTTCTCTGACATTTTATCTTTTACAAGCAGCGCTTTGCGGTTTAACTCACTACACTCTATTAATTATCTTTAAATACATAATGGCCCATTTACAGTGGTCCAAAATTTTTTTTTTTGCTTGAGAGCATCATGAGTGATTATTTGAAACATGATTTAGATAAGCGAAAACTCATGGTTTAGAAATTATGTTTTTTTTTTTAATAATTCGAAATTTCTATATCTTGAACACATAACTACGTTACGAAAACTACAAGAACGAATCGATTGAAATTTGGCATAATACAATAACCTGCCTATCACGCTATATGTGTAGGCTCATCTAAGGCATTATAGTTTAAATAGGTAACAGATTATATGACAAATACCAACATTTTGGGATTAGTACCCTCCTCCCAGGCTGTTTCTATGCCATAATTATTGTAAATTCCTAAATTATATTGTATTACAAAATTTATAATATGCAAATGTATTTGTATTTATATATTTTTTAATTTTACATCTCATCACAACATGAGGCCCGCTGAGTTTGTTTCGCCACTTCCTCTCAGGACAGGGCTAGGGTTGAACCGGTGGTAGATTTAAATGTTGACGTTCAAAAACTAATTCCTGTAATTCTATTTTGAATAACAACTTTTTCATTTTTATTTTCATCTAATGTAAATAATCAGACTGATTTTTTTTATTTCAACTTTTTCTGTAGTTCTTTGTATATTTAAATATGTAAAGAAGGTGGCAAACGAGAAGTTGGAGCATTTTGACGGCTACTCCCATAGACAACCTGAATACGCGTTGCCATTAACTCTTCCCCTTTAATGGTCCACCTGAAACTTATAACCTCAAATTCAATAGCACAGCTTTCACTTTGCGACTATCATTTGAGCTAGAGGTATTTTTATTACTTACATACAAAAAACTGACTATCAAAATATAATTACAGGCAAATTAGCTTTCCATGAACTTGCGAAATCTACTTTGATGTTAAATAGAAAAAAAATGTATCATAATTCCTTAGAATAAAAGTTATTCGACGGAATTCTATAAAAACTTTTCTGATTACGACCCCGCCGCTTCGCTAACAATGAAATTACTTTTTAATTTAACATTATGAGTTTTCATGGGCCCAGTTATGGCTGTTTATGTTATAGGTTTTGATTTCGCAAATAAACGCGAAGAATGTTTTATTTATAAAGTTTTTTCAGCAGCTACTTATTAAAATAAATTGCGTTGAAATCGATTAAAGCAGTTTAATGTATCTAAATGTATTTTTTTAATAATCACATTGAATGTAATAAAATAAGTAGGTATTTTATGTATCAACTGTCAACTCCGGAGTATCACCTGTATTTCCCTTCTAAGGCTGTACATGATTATACTTGAAAAATTTACTTTTTATATAATACCTATACATTATATTTTGTTGATTTAAGTTCACATTTTCAAAAATATATCTATATAACATGGAGATTCAGGAAAATAATGGGGCTGACCCGAGGGGTTTTAATAGGAACTGCATTTGAAGAAGACGAAATCAAGATCCATGAATGAAATGTACGAGATGAGAAATAAGACGTAGTACGTGACGTCAGCGAAGTTGGATGCGAGTAGCAGGGATCGTTATAACACCTTTGGGAGTAGACGCTCTTCTCGGGCTCTTTCATCCTAATGTTTTTTTTTAATTTAATTTAATATTTTCTAAGTCAATAAATTGTGTATTGTATAGTGTTATACATTTTTTTTGATGTCGGTATTTTCACGGGATTGAAACTAACGCCGTGTAGCGAAGCTAGTTATATATTATTTATAATTGCATTTTTAAATTTAATAAGTCAGGGTTAGGGATGAACATAGGAAAGTAAGAGTCGGCGTTTAAAAAGAAATTTTATTATAATATTTTGAATAAAAACAATTTCATTTGATCTCGTTCAGAGACGATCTTGTTCATAAAAGTATACATAAAACGACCGTAAAGGAAAAAAAATTCACAAGCCCATTCATAAAATGGATAACTTCTTAAAACACACCAATGAAACTTCAGCAAAGGAAATTCTGATTAGGTGAGGCAATAAAAACTTTTTCAACTTGCCAATGCTTCAATTATTTTGGTATTCTTTAAGGTACGACAAATTCATGGTGCGTTTTATTGGGATTTTTTTATTGAATCTATCTAAAATCTCTTTGAATTTTGGAACCCTTTTTGCACCTACATAAAGTTTTAAATAATATTTTAAATCACTTCAAGTTCGAACATAAGTAGATTATTATTATTGTTGATGATTCTATTTTTTCAGAAGCTTGCAAAATCATTAATATCCAAGTTTATACAAAAATGTATAATAATAATATGTTTAATCGTATATATTAATAGCATAAGCCAATTTTTTCTCTAGCAATAATGGGATGATAGCTACTGGTCTCATTTTGAAAGGATCCACCCATATAGCCTGAATAAATATTATTGTGATAATTCAATTACTATTCTAAACTTATATAAGTACTTTATGGGACCCAGATTCAAAGAGGCGTTGCGGTAGACCACAAAGGAGATGGAGAGATGAACTCGACGTATACTTACCTGATTGGCGTGATGCAGCTCTGAACAGAGAAAAATAGAAAAAATGGGGGTGGCCTTTGCCCAACAACGGGACGCATAATGGGCTTGATATAATAATTTATTATAATAATATTCTAAATTAACAATCCGTATCTTGGCTGCAGGTCTCGCAAACTCGGATTTTATAATGCGCTTTTCAGATTTATCACATATTGGATAAAGTTTCAAAAGGAGACAATCGAGCTGTCGCTAGTACTACCAAAGTACATAGAAATCTATATTATTGTTAAGTACTGGCTACTGCTACTGCTTTAGACCAGCAACTACCGACCTACATAAACATCTGCACAACTAGATGTTCCAACCTCCTTTTCTGTACCGCCCAATAGGAAACCGGGCAACAAATGCAACATACACCGCTAGACCCGGTGGTCAAACAAAGTGTGAGCAAAAAGTATTTCTAACTTACCAGCCTGACTGCCTACCAAAAAGAGCCTGTACCCACCTTAAAAACCAGCAATGCAACTGCAAAACCCCTGGTCTTGTCTATGGGCATCAGATTTCATCTACTCCTCGGTGAATCGACTACACGTTTGCCGCCTATGATAAAAAAAAAGCATCAATGACATTGCAAAATTGATCCACGTAGATCGTTGAAGGTGGTTGATATTTAAAACTATGTTCACAAATCACACGAGGCGAAGACGATCACGAACTCATCACAACATCAACGCCAGCCGATCTGATAATATCCAGATCGTGCTCAAGCGAGGCTCTTCGGATTTAAAATTACTTTTTAATAATATTTAAACGTTTACGGCAACCTGTAAACGTTGCTTTAATTTTATATATCGTTTATTTTGTATTTTACGCCTAGAGTCAAATTTAAGTACAAAGGGAGTGATTATGGCATAACGGCATATGTTTAGCAGAGACTTTATTTCACTATCAAAACCTTATCAATATTTTTTAAAGGATAGATAAGAAGATGAGCAGCAAACCAGAAGTTGAGGTCTGTAGGCAGGTTGTCGACGTAAATATTACATTTTACTGACTTATTTATACACGAAGAGTCGAAGCTAATGTACGTAGAAACTTAAAATTTGATACAGTTTCATGGTGTTATTGTAAATTTCATTATATAAGGTACCTGTAATCTTCATTTTCACCAAATCATATACTTGTGCTGCCAGCTACATTTTTAAGCCGACAATAAAGTGAAACTTTCATATCTCCAGAGAAATAAGATGATTACATTTTTACTAGCGCAAGGAATATTCCGTAGGAGCTGGTAGGAGGCCGATGCTCAGCCCCTTCCCTAGAGGTTCAACTCTTGATTCCTATCAGTTTAGACGATTTGGTAATACGTCTTTGTAAATTTACTTTGAATTAAATCTCTGCCTATTGTTTCTTAAATGGTTTTGTCTGTAAGAGGCAATGCAGTATTGCAGACGAATTAGCGACGCATCGCGTGAAAAAGCCCGTCTTTGCATTTGCATATGCATATTATGTTAATGGACGTCATAGAGCAAAGCTTGTTACTGATTGGTTAACCAAAAATATATACAATATGATTCTTTATACATAGTAAGAGGCAGTGCTGTTGGTAAACCAACATGTTATAGAATATTATAAAATTAGCAAAACGTCTTGCATCTAAGTTCATGTTTATTTTATGTTTTTTTTACATTATTTTACATGTGCCAGTGGTTTATAACTTCCTCTTCCTGTATAACAAGCTAACGAAATAGACATGTGAAAGTTATTTGTATCAAGCACCTAAACCTTCAAACATACGGTCCGCTGCCTTTTTTACCATTGCATACTTGTATGCAGCCGAATTGGGCCGGCACGACCGGGGAGATCACGCTAACATGAGACCAGCGTAAAGTGACAGCTGTGCTGTCGCGTTTCTTGCGGTGTGTAAGTAGCCGGTGACTCATCGAGGGAAGAGGAAGGAGAGCAACGCATCTGCACATCCTCTATGCGGATGACTATGGGCGTTGGTAGTCAAGAAAGTGGCTCCGATGGCTCGTTTGTCCCCTTAAATAAAAACACCCTTTATTTGTAATAAATTTTACAAGGCTATAATTTTGTAACCTAACAACAATAAAAAAAATTGCTAAGTATGCTTAGTAGACTCTTCTGCGGCGTAGGCCTCTCCCAAAACTTTCCAAATCTCTCTACTTCGGACTTGTCGCGTCCAAAGAGACCCACATTAGGTGGAAAATATCTTTCCGTCGTTTCCTTGGTCTTCCCTTCTTCTTTTTTCTATCCATAAGTATCCATTCTGTTAAGCGCTTTGGCGGTCTATTTTCTACCATCCTACAAATATGTCCCGCCCAATGCCATTTGAGTAATCTTATTCTTATCCTAGCGTCTGTAATTTAAGTTTTTCTTCTTATGGCATCGTTGCACATATTATCAGATAGCTTTACGCCTAGCATAATATTAATATGCTCCATTTTACGCTGACATATTGCAATTTGTTTTCGTCTTCTAACCTTAAAGACCATGTCTGGAAGCCGTATGTCCCCTTATACAATGAAAAAAAATTCAACGGAAAATAACTTGTTGATAAAACCTGGTCATATATTTTTTATACTTGAGCCACTAAAAAGCTGGAAGTTCATTTCTTCCGAGCAAAGAAATGTACCAAGTTATAACACGTTCCGTAAAACTAGAAGTGAACGAAGCTTTGTCTTCAACTTTCTTCTTTTATGTAGCTCATAAAAACGAATGGAAGACATTTCAAAGTGATTTAATTCCAGTTATAGCTTGTCGTTTGGAAGTCCTACTAAGAAGGTACAATAGTTTGACTAGAGGTTTTCCGCAAGAATTTACCCGACGAGTTGTTAACTTTCGCTGTAAATTATCTCAAAAATGGACTTGTCACTTGCTAAGAATTGGGGCTATTTATAAATAGCAATCTTTTAATTAAAATTTCTCCATTTAAGTGAGGCCTGTCCTGAAAGTGTAAAAGAATTTTAGGAGTTATGGAACTTGTAGTAAACCTTTAACTTAACGAAAGGTAGTTAATACAAGGGTATTTGAATTAAACTATTTTATAAAATTAAATGTAGAATTTTTAAGAAAAAGTGGCTCTACTTCTTTCTTTCAACAAGAATCAGTTATTCTGCACGAATAGGAATACCTCTCGCTCGCATGATAGGGCTGCAAAAGGATAGATTGATCATAAAGAAGCTTTATACACTTATTGCTTTTTCGTTGTAAGTTTTTAATTTTGTATATTTTAAAACTTTTATAAATTAAAGTAGGAGTTTTTTTTATAAAATCTTAAACAAAAAATCTTTTTATTGATAATAAATACTTGTAGATTCTTAAGGCTTCTTGCGAACGAACTGCGATATCTATTAGTTTATTAATAACGTGATAGAACTAAAAACAGTATGTAATGAAAACGTAACCGCACGAAAGGACGAAACGCAATCAAAAAGCAATCGGCCGTAACCCCGTCTAATACCCCGAGAGCCTTATCAAACACGCCTCTTACATTTGTTTTCCTCAGCAATTACTGTGATCTGTGATGTATCCCAACGTCGAAACGACTCAATATCTCATACTTATTTATTTATTTAACATAAACTATGTAACATCATAACAGCATACAAAGAATCCAAGTCGATGATACTTATCATATCTGCTTGTCGTTCGCAACTAATTTTATTTTACTATGTATAGCTGCAACTATGGTACGGGAGATGTATTATCATAATTGCATCAGATATTTTTTAACTTCTCATCACGTTTTTCACCAGCTTTGTTGTTAGCAGAGTCGTTGCTATTTACATTTCTAGAACTGGTTTGCGATCCCCTTGTCACACAATCCAACTTCAATATCCTCCTAAATCAAACACAATCATTAAGTTTGTGTGATGCATCGTGCCGTAGTGCAGCCGAGTTCGGCTGCCACGACCGAGGAAGTGCGTCCCGCGCAATTTGACGCTTTTGGTAGGACATTGGAGGGGAAGAAGGAAAGAGGACAACATGTCTGCATGACAATAATTTTTAATCTATGAAAATTTAAGGCTTAGGGCAGTAGTAGAAGTTAATAGTTTTAAATTCTTACAAATGCCCGATTACACTATTATTGAGATTACATCCCTTGAGCATTTAATTTCAGCAATATTATTTCGGAGGGGTCTCAGGTCACTTCACATTTAAGGTTGGATAAACACGTACTTTTTCATATTAATATGAAGGCCTGTCGCCTGAAGGAACTTAATGGCTCGGAAAAACTTCAGATGCCGTACTAGTCGGATGTGCGGAAGAGGGTTATGACGTCATGTTGTACACAAACTGTCATCAATTGCACTATGTTGCCGTGTTGATGTTGGACGTATGTATTGTATTCCCTATATTTAAACGAAAGTGTTGGTTGCTTACATATTTTACAGCCAACAAAATTGATTTGAATGAGACAGCTGTGTTGTGACGACTCTTGCGGTTAGTAAGTAGCGAGTAGGCCATGGAAGGAGGAGGAGGAAGGAGGGCCACACATCTGTATAACCTCTATGCGGATGTCAATTGTCGTCGGTAGTCATTAAAATGCCTCCAACTGTTCGTTTGCCTCGTTAAACTATAAAAAAACCTTTTGATTGCCTACATACTATGCAGTCAATAATATAAATGTGCAATGTGCATTTGCAAACAAATGCATGCAAATGCACCATAAAGAACAAATGCGAACTGCATTTGAGGGTTTGTTGCATTACATTCGAATTGCATGTACTTCTTTTCAAATATTTCTTAACAATGCAATGAGCACCAAGTTTTGAGTATGTGATACCTTTGACAAAATGCCGTGTGGATTTTGCCAAAATTTGTCAAAAAAGAAAATTACATATTCTTAATTTAGTATTTTTTCTCTCTATATCTAATTTCACTGGATTGATGGATCGATGAACCAAACAGTTTTTATAGTATCAACTGGAAGATGAGCTCTCAGAGTCTTATGTGGCTGCAGTTTATTGTACCTTTAGTGACATCGTCGATAAATCGATGTTTGTTGT
The DNA here is from genome assembly GCA_001625245.1 of Calycopis cecrops. NCBI lineage: Eukaryota > Metazoa > Arthropoda > Insecta > Lepidoptera > Lycaenidae > Calycopis > Calycopis cecrops. Next base: position 27,809 of record LUGF01042132.1, read on the forward strand.
AGACTAATTATAATGAAAAAATAAGAAGATAAATCAGCAGTCGGTGTCTTACGATGATAATCACGTCCACAGCCACGTGTAATGAATATGAACTGCTCACTTTTTTCCTTCCCCTGTTTGCACATGTGTTATTATTTCGTCCCAAAGCTGTGCAAATCATTATTATTATTAATTTATTACTTATAATTTGGTAAAAAATAAAAATTACTTTTTTAACGAGAAAAATATTATGAGTTTTCTAAGAATATATTTTACGCGGGTGAAACCACGGGGTACAACTAGTAATAAAATATTTTATTTGGTGTGCATAGACAGAGCTTTGCTCATCTCAGTCTTGTTAACAGAAACGCGCAGTCAGCGATACGGTTGATTAAATTTTAATCTGCCATCGGGAAATTTGATGACGTTGCGTCTAATAGACATTTCACAAAATTATAAGATAGAAAAAGTTTTTGTAATAAAATAACTTTGACGATTTATGTCGCTCTTTATTTAAAAAGTGAAGCATGTACACATGTTAATATTATTTTACACTAACTGTAATTATACAATTCATTCGTGGTTGATGGAACATGGGTTGCTAATAAGTAAACTTTCATTTTTTGGACGCGTATCAGACGAAGAATTAGAAATATTTTTCCAAGTTTATTTAAGTCAATCTAGAATTACCGCTGTAAAAATATGGGTACCAAATTAGAGCTCTCGTGACCTACAAAATACGGATCCTTTCCATTTTAATATTTTTTTATTTTTTTACTAAATATTTTTATGTAAACAAACATTTATATTTTATTACACAAAAGACCGCTTTGTGTTCCAAACAGGCGGCGACGCTCAAGAGATAAACATGTTAAAGCCACTGTTCCGCGGAACTAAGAGCACTCGGAAACAGCCTTCATTTTCAAATTTTTCGTGAATTGTCCTCAGCTCCGTGTATATTTACAATTGTCAAAATATTTAACATTTTGTGAACTGTTTCTATACGCTATAACTGTTGTTATGAAAAGAAAAACGACATGAAATTTCATGTATTGATTGACATGAAACTTCATCCATTGATGACAAAGTAAATAAAACACTTTTGTATTTTAAACTCATCGGCCTTTTTTGACCAAAAAAATACATATTTAATTAAAAACCGCTAGCTGTGCTTCGTGGTTTTTTTTTTTAAAGTTTACTAAACTTGAAAAAATATCTTGTATTTACGTCACTCCTGATTGTATTCTGTTTGTGCCAAATTTCAGCCAATTTGGCTATAGTTTCTGCATTTATAAAGATTTTAGAATTAATTAAAAAAATGTTTTTTCATTTACAATCTAACCAAAATTTGCCAAAATAGACCAAACCAAAATAGATAAGGGGAAAGAGAACGCGATCCTTTAGACAAGGCGTTAATTAGTTTTTAGCCAAAGCCCTTCGTCGAGAGCTCGAGTCCGTGCTGTTCTATGAAAGCTCATCTCCACGGTTAACGCCTTCATGTCAGACTCTTGAACGTATTTTATTCTTATAGTTGCAATTAAGTTGTGTATTAATCTGTCTGGTGCGAACAAATTATTTGAAAACTGTGGTGTGTAAGTAGCCAGTGGCCCATGGAGGTGGGAGGAGAAAGGAGGGCAGCGCATCTGTATAGCCTCTATGCGGATGTTTGTGGGCGTCGGTAGTCATGAAAATTGCTCCGGCTGCTCGTTTGCCCCCCTNNNNAAAAAAAAAAAAAAAAAAAAAAAAACTATACTAATATTATAAAGATGAAGAATGGAAATAAGTTTGCTTGATTTAACTCGTGAATCTCATGAAATTGGACCGCTTCGCGAAATTCTTTATATAGACATTCGCGTTTAAGCCCGCAGGGCGATGCTAAACATTAAATAGTAATATGCCACAATCAACATCAGCAAGCTATCTCAAAAAAATATGCTCAATAAAAAAGGCAAGATGCAAGATGATATAAATCGGCTCTATATTTCCTGATGAGCGTTGAATAAATGGATAAACGTAATACATGCAAAACATTAATTGTTGTTTATGACACGAAGTGGATACGAGTTGGGGATGGGATAGGGATGGGCAGGATGCGGGACAACAGACGCGTAGTAAAAAACTAATTTCAAAACTAAATTCAGAGCTCAATGCTTAGTTATCCTGAACACAATGCATTCAATGACATAATGAAGTGTTATTAATGCCTCCATTTTGAATTAACCGATGTACTTACCTCTGTTATTTATAGCCGATCGTATCCGTAATCCTCCAGTGGATTAAGCCTTAACCAAACACGGTAATAATATTTATTATTCCATGATTAGGGTTTGGGGAAACACGTTGCCGCTTAGAGCCATTGATTGATTGTTTGGTTTAATTATAGATATGTAAATAAAATATCGGTTTAAAACACGTTGGGTGCCAAAATGGTTTGAAGATGGGAGTTGAAAACGAATTACGTATATTGAATACTTTTATTATACGATATCCGTAGAGAACTTATAAAGATGCCATCATTTCTATTTCCCCCCTCCATAGACCACGGGCTACTTACAAGTCGCACGAAACATGACACCATATATACGTAGTAGTAACAACACACACCACAGCAGTCACTTTAAGCCGGTATCATGTAAGCGAGAAATACCTCGCCGGTCGTGTCGGTTCGGCGGCTGCACGCATGCATATAGCATGGCAATATCTCAAAGGCGACGTTGTAGTGCTTGGATTGATGATTGCAGATTTACGACTGAGAATATTCCCCTCACTAATACCGCTGTACAATTACAATTGTGCGTTTCATAAGCTTATTGCGTTTTCTTTTTTAGAAACATGCATACGATAGGACATAATAGTTGTGCATCTCGCGAATGTTATTTCCAAACATTGCTATTCAATTGATAAAAGGCAATATTTTGACGGATCGAAAAGTATGAGCATACCATAAAATAGCTAACGGAATCTGGTTTATCGTCGTACAAACACGAGTGCCGCTTCACGAAAATTCTAGAGCGTTCTGCAGCTGAAACTGAGCGCGTGAAACTCAACGATACAATACTTGGGCGTGTCTAGTACATACTGTCAATGATTTGTTCTTTCTGATGGCGACAAATATTGAGTAGAATGGACGTAAGTTTAGCTCGCTGATTGACATAATATGATAGAGCAAGGTCCGTTATTGTTTAAAATGTCGATTAAGATAAAAAAAGCATTTTCGAAAAAATGTCGCTTACGCTAAGTCGGCGGTAATGGCTCGATATTATCATCACATACGTAAAATTCCTTAATATCTCTACTCCAAGAATATCGAAAGACACAGTAGTATGAACTATGTACGCGCAAGTTACTTACTCGTATCGTAAATAAATTTTCTTACTTTATTTATTAGTTTAGTATTTCAAATTAAATTCTTAAGGATATACATTGCAACGACTTTTCTCTCATGTAAGCAAGTTTTAGCTCTTTGCTGAATTGTTCTTAGCTGTGAAACAACAAGGTGCTTTAAAGTTTCAGATATTTTAAACTTAGTACCGACATATTTTCGTTGTTATAAGATTTATGTAGGAATTTTTATTGTATTTAAATTTGGGATATTTGGGACAATACGGCATATATTATGTTATAATCCAGCAGTAATATGTATAGCCGCGTAATATTCACAATGCTCTAATATTTTCCTCACAGCCGTTCGAAGTTGTAATTAGAGGCTTGTGCTTACTCACGTTCTTATTAAACCGGATCGCGTGTGTAATTAATAATTATACTTACCACTTAGAGACTATTTATTATATTAACCATTTTTACTTTAAGTATTATCGTGAGTTTAAAGAGGATTTTACTGCATTGTAGCTACATCTGGCCGGTGTGAAAGGAAAAGATAATTAATACCAGCGTGAACAAATTCACGAGCAGTGAGAGGTAAGACACCCTGCTCCAGAATACGTACTGATCATCAGGACAAGGATACATTCATAAACGGACACTTGAGCCTCTTATTTAGTACTAGCATTAAATAAAGACAGGATCAGACACTGCGCGTAGATCTTCATGATAGTTGAATGTATAACTTTAAAGTGAAAGTTAACTATATTTCGATTTTACAGTTTCCGGTTAGAAGTAATTAATTTGTGTCCTGCTTAACTGTTTTTCATAACAGCTAGCTACGAAAAAGAAAATTTCCTTCCCTGTTAAAAGAAAAATTGAATTATGGAATCTTCTGAAAAAGAATTTTTGAAAAAATATTAGAACGCATAGGAGCTCTTTTTACTAGTAACCAAAACACCATCAACAGATTGAATATTGATAAAACGGCAGTTGGTCATTCTACTTTTTACCCGGTTTTCGTGTGCCCCGGTAAAGAGAACCTAAAAAGTAGAACGATCCAGTTACTAGTTTTGTTTAGTATACGATAACTTATACAAGTACACGTTGTGCTATTATTGTAGTAATATAACGACGAATTAAAGTTAAACTACATCTGAGTTATAACTTTCGAACTCCAGTTTGCGTTTCGTGCATTGTGGTTCGAAGATTGGGATAACAAGCTCCGCCTCATTGAGTATTCATTTTGCATTGTCTACAGTTGTGGTGTTTGAAGTGCTAAGTGCGGAGCGATAGAGAATATCTACAGATTAATTGATGCACTTTACAATATCAATATTAATTCCAGACGTGGAGTAATATAACAGTGTTAGATAATATTAATTTAACTCAAGTAATTTATTTTATCTTTAAAGATTAGACAGAACAGACAGAAAAATGGGACTTGAACACGGAATGCCGAAAAAATGTAGTAAATCTGAATATAAAATATTGGAGAAGATCGATGCCATCAGTAAATGGAACTAGAACAACAACAAGCAACAGCACGCACGCACGCACGCACGCACGCACGCACGCACGCAC
>LUGF01042132.1:36234-55350 GCA_001625245.1 Calycopis cecrops
AAAGTACTTTTAAATTCTATTTTTTGATACATTTTATTTATTGATAAACACAAAGCCGTTTATAATTCCTACTGAGTTCGACTACTGTAGTGAATATTATAAAACGAACAACAACAGTTATTATTCTTTATTGTTACTAGGTTTAATACGAGTAAGCAGGAGGTCGATCACCTTTGAGCTTTTTGTAAGAGCCTATGTTTAGCAGGAGACCGGGACTATGGGCTCTGCTGCTACTGCTCATTCCCCTCCTCTGTTGTAAAGATGTTACGAAAGGTTTTCTCACTACAGTTAGCCGACAGTAGCATGCTTATTGTCTTGAGCCGTAGAGTTACTGCCGTGTTGTTGACTCCAACTATTTTTTCTATGGACGATTAAGACGTATCAAAATATGTAACTGGGATGAATGCGGTCAGAGGCTATCGGCCGTCTCGGCATTCATGTAAAGATTAGTAAAATTGACGATGTTATATCACATATAAAAAATACAATAAAATTGAAAGAAGAGCTAATATTACTTTTATGAAAATCAAAAAACGAATCTCATTTCGTGTCATATTTGTTATTTGACGAAGTTTATCTCGGAAAAAAAGTATTGGGTAAAGTTGGTGCAATTTGACTCAAGCGTAGACAGAGAATACAATGTCTACGGACTCAAGTTTTTCCGCAAGAATTTACCCGACGAGTTGTCAACTTTTGTAGAAAATAACTCAAAATTCGACTTGTCACTTGCCAAGTACTGTAATTCTTAATAAATAGCCGCCTTTTAACTAATTTAAGCTTTTGTGTCTACAGAAGTAAATGAGGAGTTATGGAACTTGTAGTATTTTTTTTTGTATGTACCGTTATAATTTAAAATGTCATATCCAGGACATCACACTGATGAACTCAGGCATTCAAGAGTAATCGGACGTATTACTGTCCCATACCACATATTTTGTTTTCATCGACAATTATCAAATGATTCCTTAGTGATTTTTACAACGATTGAGATATTTGTTTGTACTATTTTTTCCTTTGGAAAAAGAGCAATTGATACTCCTCATAATCACACCCATATACGATAAACAGAGATTAAGCAGATGTTTTGTTCGCTTTCGTAATCCTAACTCCATTAGAATAGTTTGCTCGTGTTATTCACAACTTAAAGATTCCGCTCTAAAACTGCAAGGGATAGTCGAAATAAATAACTATTTAAATAAACTTGATATCAAAGTTCCTATTCACTAAATGTAACGCAAACATGATTTCGACAAACTCTCATAATTTGTTTTTTTTTTTTTATGGTATAGGGGGGCAAACGAGCAGTTGTAGCCATTTTCATGACTACCAACGCCCATAGACATCTGTATAGAGAATATACATATGCGCTGCCCCCCTTTCTCCTCCCACCTTCATGGGCCACCGGCTACTTACACACCGCACGAAACGCGACAGCACAGCTGACACTTCACGCCGGTCTCGTGTAAACGAGAGGTACCTCCCCGGTCGTGCCGGCCCAATTCGACTGCATGCAAGCATGCAGTGTGGCACTACCTCTTACTAAAACTGTTTGATCCGATACGCGTCAAGCACAATATTTGATGAGGAATTCGGAGGAAATGTCGGTAATGTGATATCGTCGTGCAAATATTTCTCTTTGAAATTGCTGTATTGATTGTTATCCGAAAATTACTTTTTAAATGTGTGATATGATTTTTAGAATATGCCCCTAGCGGGAACAACAGGATTTGTGTTACATACTGCATATAAAGTGAAACAATAAGTTAGCAATAACAAATGGTGGCCATAATATGAGCAATACGACGACGAGCACCTCAGAAATTCTACGGTACGAGTAGTTACTATCAACACATAACTAGCACCACCGAGATAAAGTTCCTCCGTGAACAAAAGCCAACTGCGACTGCGATGTATCCCGGTGCGGAAGCAACTCACTATCTCATATCTCTGCGTGGCGCTTGCAACGAACTTTATTTAACTAACATAGCTACAACTGTATTGTTGGAGGCATATTGCAGTAATTGAATAACTTAATATATTGTTTTTAAATAATATGTTTTTTAAGCCTATAAAGTTAATACTTTTACTATTACCAAAAGGTCCCATGAAGGTCTTATGAAGTTTTCATCCCTTGAAGATTTAATTTTGGCAATATTATTGCTGGCGGGTCTCAGGTCACTTCACATTTAAGGTTTGTTAAACACGTACCTTTTCGTATCAATATGAGGATCTGTCGCACGAAGGATCTTAATGACTCGGAAACACTTCAGATGCTGTGCTAGTCGGATCGGCGGATGAGGGTTATATATGAAAATTGTGATAAATGTGAAAGTGTGAAATGATGAGGCGTGTGCCAAATTTTGGAGTATATACATAATATTATGATGAAAAAATTAGGTAGGTACGTTTATTGTTTATCCTACTAATATTATAAATGCGAAAGTTTGTCTGTTTGTTTGTTTGTTACTCTTTCACGCAATAACGGTTAAACCGATTTTCATGAAATTTAGCACACACACATAGAGAGTAACTTGGACTAGCACATAGGATTAGGAATTACAGGAGTTTTTATCCCGATATAGGTAAATGTTCCTATCGGATGAGAAGATTTTCTTTTTACTACGGGTTCGAAATTTACGCGGGTGAATACGCGGGCCGCAGCTAGTTATAGATATTCTTAATTTCATAAATTATTCTAAAAGAAAGCGATGAAACTTTATTTATTTAATATTGCAATGCTCTCCACTTTACATTGAATTACAAAATGTAGTCAGAGATTAATTATTAAATTTTATCCTAATATTACTAAACGGAATATTTGAATACGTTTTTTATAAAGATAAAAGATATTATAATAGATAAAATTTGGTATTTTCAAATCCAGGTAATATACACATACCTATTTACTATACATTTAAATGTTATACAATGTTATTGATTGATATATCTTGTTCCATTTTTTTCAAGATTATTGTTATCAATCTTAATTTATAGCTACAGATAATTGTGTATATTTTTTAAATAAGGTACCAAAATAAAGGATTTGACTTAAAAAAATATAATAATAATTGAATGATTTATGTAAATAAACAATTTTATTTCAATACACAAAAGTACAATATTATGTGCAAAACCTGTAGCGATGTTCAAGAGATAAACATGTTAAAGCCACAGTTCTGCGAAACTAATAGCACTCGGAAACAGCCTTCATTTACACGGATTTTCATATTTTTTGTGAATTGCCCTCAACCCCGTAAAGGCCTTTTACGGTTTGTGTTTTAGTTTAAATTTTTTACATTTTGTGGACTGTTTTTGTACGTTCTATCGTGTTCTGAAAAGTAAAACGTTATGAACTTGATGGGAAAGAATATTAAACAGTTTTGTATTTTTTAACTCATCGGTATTTTCTGACCATCGCATTGCATATTAAAATGAAAGCTAGCCTTGCGGTTTATCATCATAAAATCTATCCCAACAAGCTGTACATTCTTTTCTGAATAAATCATTTTTAGGGTTTATAAGTCTGAAAAAGAAAAATGGACCCCTTATTGGGTCACTTCATGTCACTTTCTTATCCGCCTGTCTGTATTTAATTATAGATATTTTTCTCGAAAGAGCGTGCAAGGATCAAGTCAAAATGTATTTCAAATACTGAAGTCGTCTGCATCTTGAAACGTATAAAAACCATACTTCTAAGTTAACGCAAAAAAAGTTACACCCGTTTACTTCTGTTTCCTGCTACAACGTAGACGAGATTATCTTTTCAATCTTCGTCATCATGATCATCATTATCATCAACCTATTTTCGTCCACTGCTTAGAAGTTCTTATTATATTACAATCTATTAGAGTGCTTATTTGGCCTTATCTTACTTACACTACTCTTACATTAAACCAGATAATTTATAAAATTATTTTCTGATTGCTACTATTTTAAAGAAATCAAAAACAAAGTATGTTGCAGTAACAAAACATGTAGCTATGGCATATTACTATTGTATTGATGTATAATACAATAGTAATATGCCATAGGTACTCGTAGGTACTAAAATTATAATATTTATTTTATTAATACAATTTATGACGATAATCAAATCACAACTCTCGAAAGTATTTGATTATTGTGTATATTTGTGATTAATACAAAGCAGCTGATATATTAATGATACCTAATTAAATGTTATAATTTGAATAAATAATATACAAATTCTATTATTTATTTATTTAAATTACATAAATTAGGGCGGTTTCGTCTATTTATCATCGGATGTTCAGAAATGCTTTGTAGAAAGCTAATATATCCTTTGGATCACATTTAAATAAGCCGCAAAATCAAATATACAGTCTTAGTATGCTTCAGAAGTGATCGTAAATCAGACGTCCCTATCCCTGCTCCATCCCTTATCCCGGTAGTGAGGCACCATATTCAAATTGGAACATGTAATCCACTACGATATTTAAACGTCAATACGAGTATGTACAGAATTTTGTAATAATATATTTCAAAATTTGTCACATCGGTAAGAGGAAAGATTTATTTGTGTGTTTGTGTGTATGCGTTTGTGTGTTTGTATGTAACGAATAGGTTCCGAAAGTACTGGACAGTCACAGATTAACAGAGGCTATTTTTGGCACGAGAAAATGCTTCATTCCCATTCGAAAACGGGTAAACTTCTAAACAGCTGAACCGATTGGGTTAAGATAATTATAATATGGGTATTTTGATAGTTTCCTGGAAGCTTAACACATTCATTGACAGTCACGCGATATCGCGTGATGTGGCCCTTTACGTATGGGCCACTCACGCGATATCGAGTGATCGCTACTAACAAGTTTCTATGAGCGCTACCCAAGCGGCCACAGCGAAACGGAGCAACATATGCAGGCAGGCCACTAGGGAAGGAATCGAGCTCCCGTAAAGTGGGCGTGGCGACGAGCCATCGTCTATTGTTTTTACATGTCAGCGTGTGCCTGTGCGCACTGTTCCGGCGTTTGAGTTAGATGAATTGTTTGAGATTTTGCTTCAGTTTTACCGCATCATTTATTGCTTTTGCTGTGTGAATGAAATGAAATTGGTTTTTGTTATTTTATGTAATGAGCGATAAACCAGGACCATCTAAGAGACTTTTTACAAGACCGTATGGCCAATCACGCAATATCGCGTGACAAATTTCTAGAGTATAATACACCTTATTATTATAATGTAAAATAAATAAATGATAAATAACTATTTTTGGACTATTTACAATGCAATTAACAAAAAAAAAATCTTGGCCACTATCAAAATTCATTAATTTCACTATGGCAATGAACGTGTTAAAGAAATTGGATCCGGTAGGTGGCGATGCTGTCGGTATGTCAACTACTAAACGCCTGGACGATTGAGTTGAATTTTTGTATATGTATTTCCATTGTTTCACAGACACAAATGTATTATCTTTAATATAAAAGTGAATGTTTGCCTGTATGTCCTTTCTAGAATCGTAATGCATAATGGATTTGAGGATGTGATAATCTTTAGTAAAGTTGATCTGAATGCGTCCACGAAGGTTTCTATATTGGTACGGCGAATTTTTGACAGAGGGCGCCACTGTAATTCCAATGAATTTTATATATTACTATGATAGTCCATACTGACGTATCTGTTGGTGGCGTAGCAATGCGAGCACGGTACAGCTAGTTTATTATAAATAATTTTATATGATATTTATTCATAGTTATTGTTTTTTTAACTCGAATGATTAGCGATTATTACTGAAATATGTTTAATTTTGAATTTTCTTCACTTCCTACTACGATTGTTGTTTTTTGTGTCTAACCACTTTCACGTGCTTCTATACCGGTCAACATTAATATTGTGACGTGTGTGGAAGGTAGTGGGAATGATTATTATATTTGTATGTTTAGGTTCAGCAGTAGAAGACTAAAGGCTAGACAATAAAATATATTATAATAAGCGGGCTTAACATTCAATCATGTTCTCTAGTGTAAAGACTCTTTTTTTGATATCAGAAATAAAATACTGTCGAGGTCATTTACAATTTAAATTAAATTTCAAATTGTAATTTGAAATATTTTTATATTAAATTTTCGACAGACTGTACAAAAAGTATTGGATCCGAACTGTAATTATTTAATCTGTTCTATTTTCAAATGAGAACATGTTAATATTTCTAAGCTCGCGCTGGTTCAAATTAACATTAGTATGGCGCGTTAAATGCATGTTTGTTATACCTTTGCATGTTAATTGAATTGTTAGCGTAGGTTGGAAAATGTTAAGTGTTTATTTGTTTTTATAATTAGTATATTATAAACTGTAATTAATTTCTGATTAAGTCATTAATATGTGCATTATCAATTTTTCAATAAAGTCCCTGTTTATAACTTTACTCTTAATTGATTAATAATAATCAACTTTTCCCTGAACAGATTTGCTACCATAAATATAATAATCTATTAAACGAAATATTGTGTTAGCTGCTATATTCGATATTTTTTTTTTTTATTCAAAATTATTTGAATTAGTGCACAGATAATAATGGTTCACGTAATTTTCAAGACAATGTGACTATTAAATTATGTAAATACAAGCTGTGCACCATATTTCACTGACTCTACCACTAGTACTTCAACTCTTTTTTCCGGATAAATATAATTCTACATTGTAATCTATATCTGTGCTAAATCCCAACTAAATCTGTTTAATAGTTTCGTTTTTAAATTGTAAATGTTCATGTTATTTTTTACATTTTATTAGTAGGATTAAAATATAACTCAAAAATACAAGATAATATATTAAATAATATTCTGAATATTTTGCTTACTGTACAGAGCAGCTGTCACTCGTGTCGCTCCCGCGGGAACAGGATCCAGCTCTGTACCCGCGGAAGTCCCGTAATCTTTGCGTCAAATTAATTGTAACAGAATTCGAATTATCTTCGGGGATAAATCGATTTTGTTGCGTAAAGGAAGCCATTAAAGCAAAATACATGTAGTTTTTGTCCCAAGACAGATTTAGCTTTTTCTTCGGGCTCCCTGCGATCATATTTAAGGGTCAAATAATGTGGTTGCCGCTGTCGATCCTGGCGACACAATATTAGCAGCGGTGGAAGCGGTTGGTGAGCCAAAGCCCGTTTAAAAAAATTACATGTACCTTACTGTTATTTGTACATTACAAATAACAGTAAAAAATATTATGTACAAAGCGCTGTGGGTCGTTACGACAGCTTTTATTATATTAAGTTGTTAAATCCCTTACTTACTGCGCTTGGTTTCGGCTCGTGATACCGCTGCTAGCTACAACTATGGCATCGCGTGATGTGCGGTATGTGAGTTTCCGATGGCTTATTAGAGGGGAGGTGAGGACACTCACACATCCGCGTAACAATTATGTGGATGTCTACGTGAGTCGGTAGTAAAAAGCGCTGACTGCTCCTTTGCCCCTTACAATATGGATGGAAAGTGTAATAATAGTTAGTGACAGCGCGAGCAAACGCTCTCAAAGTCACTTCCCCTCACCTGTAAAACTGCTAAATCCTTTTTGGACCGCATAATCCATACGCATACAAAGTATTTAGACGTAGAGCCTGCGGCTGCTAGATTTGTTAGTCTTATTATGTGTCATGTTTTAATTTTTTTTTAAACTGTAGTGTTTCGTGCGGTGTGTAAGGAGCCGGTGGTCCATGCAGATGGAAGGAGGAAGAAGGGCTACGCATCTGCATAAATATATCTACGCGGATATCGGTAGTCATGAAAACGGCTCCGACTGCTTGTAGACCTTGATTTTATACAAAGCTTGTGCTGATAATTTTTTTAGTGGGTAACACTAAAAAATATTAGTGCTTTTGTATTCTGTTTTCATACTGCTGGTGTTAAACAAAATATTTTCACTTCTTTATGGTATTTTGCAAAGATGATGGTTACTGAGATCCGTTCAAAAAATTTCATGTAAAGATGCGACTATTTTTAATGCTTTCAGAATGGATGTGGAATGTCACTCACAGGCTCTTAGACTAGTATGCAGGGTGCGTAAAATTACAATTAACATGTAAAATATATCTACTCGACCCAACATCCTTTTTAGCGGAATTACGAAAGGCTCCTGTAAAAGCCACTAAAGTAAAGGCTAAAGTGTACGGGCAGGTTCTGGTAAAGTGTAATAGCTTTCCGAACGTCAAAAACTGGGTATACTATTATAATTATAGTTAGTATTTAGTGGGATTAGGAAGGTATGTCTCAATCACAAGATACCGCTACAAAAAGCTGTCGCATTTCGAGCTGATAGTGAGTATGTAATATATATGAAAAAACAAGAATAGAATCTAGATTTTTCCCAGTTGAGTCCGCGGGCTCAAGTAGCGACAATATAAGCTACATTCAACTTCCATTCAAAGTACATATTTTAAAATTTAACAAACAAATACACAATTGTATGGTTGTAGTAAACCAACAATTTGAGCACAATACTGGGTATCAAGGTATACTGTTTCTGTTCGACAGTTTCTGAACTTTACAAATTGTAAATCTGATGAAGCTTTTGTGCGCTTGTGAACTCCTACCAGCGTAAAGAGGATGATAGACAATATTGTTTTGGTATGAAACGTAAATGTATTCTTATTCAAAATTATAAAAATTACTTTAACCACAGCATGATCTAAAAGCACACTTTTCCGTGAATTAAATACTCTATTATTACACTGCTTAATATTGTAGGCTAACTTTATTGTTAAACTATATCGCTCGAGCTTGCATACAATAATTCTCATACCTTCTAATTTTTCAATAACAATTATCTCGACATTGCACAAATAATATTAGGTAATATAATTTACCGTGTAGGGTAACATAAATCAGTTAACCAAAGGATAACATTTGCAATATCACTGTAAGCACTTTAACATGCACATAGGAATTTAATATGCATAATATAATATGCTCGAATTTAGTGGGTCCTGCTCACTAGAGTATCATCAAACGAACGAACGTGACGACCGGTGGCTCAACCGGATAGTGGCTCGGCAATCGGGTTGCCCCTACCGACTAAACCCCTTCCAGCACTGTAATTGGAGGGCCCCGGATCTACAGCAACAAGATCCCTTCAGCGACAGTGAAAAGGCCAGACTTTTCCTTGGGGACTGTTCGGCTGCCTTTGGACAGTCTCTACTCCCCCCAAGCCTATCTGGTATAGGTAGTCCTGTCCGGCAGAGCCTTAGGGATCATAGAGGCACGGAAGTTACCCCACCATGATAAGGTAGCAGCATATTTTCGGCAAAAACAAGTCTATTGCAAATTAAACACACACTAAAGCCATGATACCGCCAAAGACACGTTTGAGTGCGTAGGCATATACAAATGTGGAGTAAGCAAAACAAGTCTGTAAAGATGACGTTTGGTACGATGTTCTCTGCCCACCCGAAAAGATTGAACGGTGTAAAGATTGTGTAATAATTATAAATTACTAAGTTTTGTACTTTCTTCTTCAACAAGTGAGATAATATAGTACAGATATGTAAATTTTATGTTATGTTAAGTTATGCAAGTACTTTATAGATTTTTTGAAATATATAGAGATGAACAGTTTCAAAAATAAAATTATCCTTTAAGAGTTCCGTTTTTTCTGTTGAGGTACGGTGCCGTAACAATTTGGAAATTCTTGAAATCATGTTCTTTGTTTGGTAGTAAAGATTATTACGATCCTCAGGTTAACTAGGTTAAACTAATGAATGTCTTTTGTATGTTGGCGCGTGCCTCAACGACTGGTCCCTTATTAGGGACGGGTCATTCGTCTAGGTGCCCTGTTTACCGATTCAGAGCACACGGGCAACAATCATGTGGTCTTACCCAGAATACGGAGCAGTGCACAAATGTATGTAATCACCAAATTAAACTAAATAATTATTTTAAAAAAATATACTACGACCTACGAGATGTTGAAATATTACCTATATGTAAAGAAATATTATATTTAAGTTCACAGCATTGTAATGAGAATAAAATGTTTGTGTCGGTCGTGAAACGACTGGTTCGCTCATACGAAATTGACACTGAAGAGAAATGTACGAGTAATTACAGCAACGTAAGAGCGGTAAAGCGTTATCTTGAACTGGCCACTGTTTTAACCATTTTAACTCTTTTTTCATACCACGTCCTTAAAAAACCTTGATATACATACAATTCGGATCATGAAGAAATAGACAGAGTATTATTATGTTTTACTGAGAATTACAGTGAAAATTAACCTATAATATGATAAATATAATAAAATAATACAAAAGTAAAATAAAATACACCGAACTGATTATGAGTGACTTTTCAAGTTTTTTTTTGTCGTTTGTCCTTTTTTACTCCATCTGCTCTCACTCACGTTCGTGCTTCACACAATCCATACGAATCACGACAGCCTAGCAGCAGCCATACTCCTGTGATAGAGTAACCGCACCATTACGACTGCTACAATATCTCTTTCATGAATTATTTCATAACAAAGTAATAATCAACTTTAACATTAAAACTTTGCACATTACATTTTCACTAGCCTTAAAATGAATAAGATGATAGATAGGCTAAGTTGTAATTATTTAATTGCCAGGACTTTGAGACGTAAAAATAATATATAATAGCGGCTGTAAGTCCGATGGGCGCCGCGACTATGTGGAAGCGCCTAAGAGAGCCTGACCATAAATACATTTTGTAAAAATCGGCGCAGGTACTTGTATTATACCTCAAATTGTAGCTCAGAAGTTAACCTACTATATTATATATAAATTATATATGTGGTCGGTACTTGTTTATAAAAAAACATCATCTAAACACCGTATTTCCTAAACTATCACAAAACAATATGAATTTGTGTGTTTTTCAAGATTATTTTCTAGCCAGGTAGCAATGAAAACTATACAAGTATTATACCTTCACAGAAAGTGTATGTACTTTTGACTGGTATGCATACAAATACTAAATTTTTGTTAATATATTTACTAGAAATATTTATTTCGTGACACATCTTTTTTGAGTATCTGAAAGTTTTGACAGTTGCCGAAATTTGCCGAAGGTCTGTAAATGATGTTATTTGATAGGAAATTTAATATTATAATATATGAAAAAGAAAAAAGTTGCAATTTCGTTGCACAACATATGTTAATCTATTATAACATGAAAAAGTATAAAAATCCTACAAATACGTAGGTGATGCTATTTGACTTCTTGCTTGTTATAAGTCTTATTTGTGACATTTTTTAAATTGCGGTTTATGATAACATAATATATTGAGTATTTCCCACCATGTTTTAGTTCACACACAACATAAATTATCAAATAAACATATCGTAAACCGCATAACCACAAAATGATATAGTACTTTCTACCACAATTTTGCACACGTTTCAAATCATTTTTTTATATAAAAAAGGGATTCTGAACACTTAATAATTACATACTGTTTTTCGTTCGTCATTGTCGTTACTAAAAGTGTGCTATAATAACCCACCTTCTCGCAACAATGAGTGAATTCAACTGTAACAGGCGTGATTTGTGTCTTGTTTTAATTGAAAGCGACTAGAATTATGTTGTTGCTTTATCAAGTTATATCCGGGGAAAAAATCGCTAAGATTGTAGCAAGCGTACAAAAAAATCTTATTACAAACTTTCGGCAACGTTACATGAAATCTGGCAGCAATAAGCCAATATTTTTAAATAAGAATAGCACATGGTTGGATATTTTATTAACTGTGAATCTGGAAAATCCTACTTGTGAATCTGAACCTTCGACTTCGACAGCAAAGCGAGGACGTCCTTCGAAAACCTATGAAGACAGTTCCGATAAAACACAAAGACGAAAAAACAAAAAGTTACTTGAAACATGTGGCCTTGATTTTATACTGAATTCATCTTTAGGGATTGAGATCTCAAGGGGAAACCGAAGAAGCATTCATTGTCGAAATTTTACGAGTATTGCCCATCGAAAAAAAAAGATATAAGTCGAAATCATTTAAACGAACCGGCACATTTGACAGCGTACTCTAAAGACGAAGCTCTCAGTATTTTCATCGAGTTGGACCTTAATGTGGCACAGTATGAAAACATGAGGAATTGCTCGCGAAGGATTGCTTATTATTTCCATCATATAAATCAATTCAGGAAGTTAAAGGAAAGTGTTACCCACCAATATCAAGCATAGAAATTAATAATATTAAAGCAAAAGTGAAACTTCAGGATCTGCTGGATCACACTATTGCAAGAATTTTACAAATCGATGGTGTATACAAAGTTGGAAATACACATTTAAAGCTTTATTCTAAATGGGGCTGTGATGGTTCAAGCGGACAAAGTGAATACAAGCAAGTCTTAGCTGAAGAGAGTGAGTTAACTTATGACACTAATTTATTTATAGCTTCATTAGTGCTTCTGAAACTTGTAAATATTGATAAAAATGAAGCTATGTGGGAAAACCCTGTTCCATCATTATTAATATTTTGTAGGCCCATTTTAATAGAGTTTTCAAAAGAGACGCCTGAGAAGACTAGAAGAGTAGTTGATGAAATTGAAGCTCAAAAAGACGCTCTTACACCAACTTTAGTCAATATAGATGGAGAAGGTATCGAAATTATACATACATTATTTTTAACTATGGTTGATGGGAAAGTGGCTCAAGTTTTGACAGAAACTTCATCAGGTGCTGTATATACTATTTGTGGTGCAAGGCCAACAGAAATGAATAATTTAGAAAAAGTTCAAAATAAACCAGTTGATGAAAATGCTTATCAATATGGGCTATCGACATTGCATTGCTGGATTCGATTTATGGAATTAATTTTACATGTATCTTATAACCTAGGCTTCGAAAAATGGTCTGCTATAACAACAGAAAACAAAGATTTGAAAAAACTAAAGAAGGCATATTATGTACCTACAAAGAAGGTTCAGAGAAGAACTTGGTTTAAATATAAATAAACCTAAGCAAGGTACTGGTAACAGCAATGACGGTAATACAGATAGAAGATTTTTTCAAAATTATCAGTGCAGTGCAGAAATAACTGGTGTGGACGAGGAATTGGTTAAGCGATTTTATGTTTTACTTCAAGTTATGTCAGGTGGAAAAGTTATGAATGCTATAAAATTCGGTCAGTATGCTTTGGATACAGCACAAAGATATGTTAATAAATAAATGTGGTATTATATGCCATCATCTGTTCATAAAGTCCTAGTTCACGGGAAAAGCGTCATTCGGCATTATTTAGTGTTACCCCTTGGACAACTTTCCGAAGATGCCGAGGAATCAAGGAACAAGGACTATTAACGATTCAGACTTCATCATGCTAGGAAATGCTCGAGAATAGCCACAAATGAAGATGTTCTACATACACTTTTGTATACTTCGGACCCTTACATAACAAGTTTAAGAAAACCATCTAGTAAAAAGTTTATGGAACTTATAGATGAAGCTTTGGAACTAGTACAATAATACTGCTTTTTTTTTGTTAAAACAAATATAAAAATAGTATTTATTATACTAGAAGTAATTTATAAGTTTAATTTGTGTTTATTATAACATTTTATGTCAAATTATTTAGATAATCGTAAATTTCTGAACATTTTTCAATATTTTAAGTTTATTATTTTTTTTAAGCTAATAAACATATGTTTATATCCATAAATTGTTTATTATTTTAAAGTACATTTATTCAAAAATAGACAAAAAAAAATCTGCTGCAAATCTCAAAAACATGGAAGTTATGGATTTATGACCCGAAACCGACTCAATCTCCACATAGTGCGCCGTTCTGATTAATCGCTTATAATCAGCTGCCCTATTTACTCACCTACTACTACCTACTACCTTTGATCAAAACTGAAAAGAAACATTTAACTTTTATAGCGACCTTGTAAAATTATAAAGTCTCTATTTTAATCGCTCATAGTTCGCTCATAGCTTTAGGGTCCGCTCTTCCAAGTTTTATTAAGATTTTTGTATAGAATGATTCCATTTTGTCCGCGTCATATTCTTAATAAAGTTAACCCAATTATGTCAACTTCTTCGAAATTACTTACATCATGAAAGGAATGTACTTGAAAGTTTTTCAAGTTTAGGTACAGTAGTTTCGGCTGTGCGTTGATCTAATCTTAGTCTTAATCTAAGTTTTGCTTTTTATATATACAGATATGTCCTCAATCTGCTTATATCTAAAAGATCCTCTAAAGATTTCTGAAGAGTTAAGAGATTTAATTTTCGATAAATTGCCAACACTCGGAAATCAAGGTTGAAAAATCTATGGCCTGGTGACAATCTTTCAGTAAATTTTTAGAGGTAGTTTTATGTTGCATTGTAGCTGAATTGGGCAGCCGACCGGGGAGGTATCGTCATGGTAATATTATACCGGCGTGTTGACTCTGTGGTTAGCCATACACTGCATTGTGACAGGAAGACCAGGGATGACTTATGACACCTGTCGGTGTATAATCATCAGTACTGGGATTTGGCAATAATGTAGGCATCATCTTTCAACTTTGACGTGTCACAAGTGTCCAACTTCCACTCTAGAATATTAATTACACAAGGAAAGCCTAGGAGGAGCTTGTTATACATCCAAGCAATCTACAATTATATCTATTACCTACAACAATATAAAAAAAATATCTACAAAGCCAACATATTTTAAACAACCAACAATCTGCGGTTTTGCACACGAACGTGAACAATAAAACAATTTCAAACAATCTTCTATCATCTTTATAATATTAGTACTAGAGATTACAAAATATTTTTTTTTTTATTTCTGAGCACGAGAATTCTCGACCACTAATTCCCAGGAATTTCCTGGTTGTCGAGTAATATGGTTTTTTTAAATATGTGTGATCTACTATATATATAAAAACGGAATGCTGTTCGTTAGACTCATAAAAACTCGAGAACGGCTGAACCGATTTGGCTAATTTTGGTTTTGAATTAATTGTTGAAGTTCAGGGAAGGTTTAAAAGGTGAGTAAATATGAAAAAATAATAAAAATAATAGTAAAAACAAAAATTTCGTTTTGCCATACAAAATATTCCTACCTGTCAAACATTTGATGTTCATGCTGTCGTTCAGAAATTAAAAGAATATTTTAAAATAAATACAAATACAAATCTCTATTTCAATCATGAGTACATAGGTGTGACATTTAACTTAATATTAAAATTTTTATATTTATATTAAAAGTATTGTCTCATTTTAGTAGGTACTGTCCTCAAAAAAATCTTTTATATTATAATAACATTTTTTAGAGAAATATTTTATATTTACTTTTAAATATGTTAAGACTGGTTACGTCTTTCAGCTGTCGTGGTATTTTGTAATGTATTATAACGCACATTACATAGGATTCAGAACGAAATATAAATAGGTTTGATGTTAGTAGAGCAATTTTGTTTTTATTCCTTAAATTGCGAGGTTGTGTGCAATCTTTATTTTGTGAGAACAAGTGTATGATTTTTTTGACAAACAGACATATTTCAAAGATATACATAAATGGTGGTTACTATACCAAGTTCAATGAAGTGTGGCCTGCAGCTATCCATCCCGCCTATGTTTGCCAGGATTCTTATACATTTCTTTTGCAATTTAAACAAAATGTCTGCATCTGTGCTATTACCCCACAATATGATACCATAAATGAGCCAAGAGTGAGCACAAGCATGATAAGCAGCCGTTGCTGATTTTATGTTCGTCGTTTTTTTTAACTGAAGCTGTACGTATGTGAACCTTGATAACTTTCTCTCTCAGTCACAACATTTGATATTTAAATTTAGTCATCTCCTATGTCACATATCCTATGTCCTATGTCACGATGGTCGGTAACTCCGTTAGCCCGTCCAGAGGTTAGCTCTTACTGATCGTCAGCATTTATTTTTAGGGTTCCGTAGCCAAATGACAAAAAACGGAACCATTATAGATTCATCATGTCTGTCTATCCGACCGTCCGTCCGTCCGTCTGTGCGTCCGTCCATCCGTCCGTCCGTATGTCACAGCCATTTTTTCCCAAGCAATTAGGCCTTCATAGTTGAAACTTTGTAGGTTGATGTATTCTGTTAACCGCTATTCGAATTTTGAATAAAAAAAAACAAATTAAAAATTAAGAGGGGACACTCGCATATAGGTACCTACATAGAATTGAATAAACGAAAAAAAATATCATACAACCTATACGTGAGGGATGTCTATGAAAAGGTCCTCAAAAATGACATTAAGGTTACTAAAACGATTTTTCGTCAAAAGCAATTGTTTGAAAGATATGTAGACGCTTCCAAAGGGGAAAATATATGAGAGTGATCTCCTCCCCCCCCCCATCCTCTCCTCCAAAGTTTCAAAATTAGAGAATGAGAAATCTAAAAAAATATATGTGCGGTGGATTTCAATGGAAATTTATTTATTTCAACGAAAATGAGAAATAATACATTTTCAAAAAACGCAAATACAACTTTGTCGTTCATACAAACGCTATGAAAAACCAAGTTACTTTAGTTTCTGGTAAACAATGTCTTCCGTTGTTACTTGACCGGTTGTTTTGTATAAATACGTAACTAAACATATAATGAAACAGTAGAATATTTTTGACTACATATAGGTACATGTTGTATGGTTTTCACGCAAAAACTACTCTACGGATTTTGATATTTATAACTTACATACCTGTTATATATTATAGGTTACATGTAGGTTTAATCTTCTATATATTATATGTATAAAAATCAATTTCTGTTCATAGGTAAAAACTGTGCTTAATTTGGGTTAATTGTCTATCAGATTAATCAATCAGCAATCATCCAGTTATTATATCCAAAAAATCGACCTTAACCGTGAATAATCAGTTCTTGAATTTTTTTGTAGGTCTCTCGGTGGTCACTGGGCGTGTAAATTTAAGAAGTAGACCTCATCAGGTGATTCGAAAAATGTTTTTTTTTCGCAAATACGGGTTTTTCTTGCATAATTTATCCATTTTTGATTTTACAGTAAAACCGTGAGATTAAAATTTGTAGGAAATTAGATTCTCTGTAGTTGCATGTTTGATCCTTATAATTTTCCTTCTAGGATCGATATTTTGTAAATTAAATTTAAAAAATGCAACAAGTTGAAAAAATTTGAACAAAAAACAAAAAAAAATTGGGAAAAAAGGTGAGAACTAAAATTATTCAGAATTCGATTCTCTACAAGTTTAGTCCTCTTTATTAATGCCGTAAAGTTGAAAATAAACAAGACGATAAAAATATTTTGAAATTGTCGATTTTTTCTAATTGAATTTAATTTCCAAAAAGTACAATGTCTGGAGTACAAATTAAATTTCTGAACGTCGAAAAAATGTCAAATATTATGATTATAATATTTGACATTTGACAACCAACAAATATCATATCAATATCTTAGTACAGAGAGTGGATACTTCCACAAACTATATATCTTATCTATCAGTTATTAATATCTGTGTGTTTATCAATTGAATAAATATTTTAAATTTAGTCCTCTCCTATGTCTCTGTCTAACGGTTTGCCGCGCGACGCGACGGTCGGTAACTCACGTCCCGAGCTTAGCTTTTGCCGACTGTCAGCATTTCTTTTTTGTATACATAATATAATGAAACCGTAGAATATTTTTGCCTGTTTATTGTGTGGCTTTCACGCAAAAACTACTTAACGGATTTTGGTATTTTTTTTGTAATATAGCTATTATATATCTTCGGTTACATGTAGGTTTAATTTATCAATATTTATAATACTGCAGTCGGTATCTCGACTTGAAATATACTGCTGTAGGGTGAAGTAACAGGAAGATGCTGCCAGGATTGCGTGTGTCTGTGATCCCCAGGGCTATGATGGACAAGGCTACCCAATACCCATGCCGAACAAGTTTGGAGGGACAGGCCAGATTTCTTAGTCTGGCCCTCCACCACTCCCTCTAAATCAGCAGACGGCGACGTGAATTAGGACAACTGGCGGTTTGGACAAATCGGTGGCGTGCTCCGTTGGAGTACTTGGGCGAAAGATGAGGACAGGAACCTGACGCACGGTTCCGACGTTGTAGTTGGGACTGTTTAAAGGCAGCCGGACAGTCCCCAAGTAGGAGCCCGTCGCTGGAGAGATCCTGTTGCTTGCATATCCGGGACTCTCCAATTTTAGCGGCTGAAGACACTCGCTGGGGTTTAGTCGGTATTGCTCTGAGTATCGAGTACGACATAGGTCACCTGAGCGATAAGTAAAGGTTCAACAATTCGACCACATACGTTACACGTATACGTTACCATGAGAACATATTTTCCAATGATGACAAGACAACGTTTGTCGGGTCAGCTAGCTAGCTAGCTAGCTACATCAACCTACAAAGTTGCAACTATGAAGGCCCAATTGCTTCGGAAAAAATGGCTGTGACATACGGACGGACGGACGGACAGACAGATATGACGAATCTATAATAGTTCCGTTTTTTGTCATTTGGCTACGGAGCCCTAACAATATATGCTGACGATCGGTAAGAGCTAACCTATGGACGGGCTAACGGAGTTACCGACCGTCACTGCGCAAGCCGTTGAAACGTGACCTAGGAGAGGACTAAATTTAAATATCAAATGTTGTGACTGACGAACATAAAATCAGCAACGGCTGCTTATTATGCTTATGCTCACTCTTGGCTCATTTATGGTATCATATTGTGGGGTAATAGCACAGACGCAGACATTTTGTTTAAATTGCAAAAGAAATGAATAAGAATCCTGGCAAACATAGGCGGGATGGATAGCTGCAGGCCACACTTCATTGAACTTGGTATACTAACATTACCATCTATGTATATCTTTGAAATATGTCTGTTTGTCAAAAAAATCATACACTTGTTCTCACAAAATAAAGATTGCAATAAAAATAAAATTGCTCTACCAACATCAAACCTATTTATATTTCGTTCTGAATCCTATGTAATGTGCGTTATAATATACTACAAAATACCACGACAACTGAAAGACGTAACCAGTCTTAACATTATTTAAAAGTAAATATAAAATATGTCTCTAAAAAATGATATTATAATATAAAAGATTTTTTTGTGGACAGTACCTACTAAAATGAGACGATACTTATGATATAAATATTAAAATTT
>LUGF01042132.1:60710-72005 GCA_001625245.1 Calycopis cecrops
CCCCCCCCAGCCCGCTCTCACGTTGATGCGAGAGATGCATCCCGATATGAGAATGATTTTTAATAGCTTATTTAAACATATTATATCAGACTAATATTATCAAGGCCAAGAGCCAAGAGAGAAAAATATCTAATGACAAAGGCAACTATCACGTCTAGATTATACTGTAATTTTTTTTGTTACAGGTGGGAAAACAAGCAGTCGGTGGCATTTTCATGACTACCGATGCCCAAAGTCATCCGCATAGAGGCTATGTAGATGCTCTACCCTCCTTTGTCCCCCCACCTCTATGGGCCACCGTCTACATACACACCGCAGCAAACGCGATAGCACAGCTGTCATTACAGTATCTCGTGCAAGAGAGAGGTACCTTCCCGGTCGTGTCCGCCCCTGTGTGGCACTCCCTCTTCCTAAAAGTACGGATCCTTTTTTTCCTTTTTTGTGACTGCTGACTATCGATACATTAACATCAGAAAGGCTTTTTTATCCCACCCGCACACAATGGGCCACAGGCTTGAAACAAGTATATAAAATGTGATATTATAACCGTCACTTTTAAGGTGGCATAGTGGAAGCGAGAGTTATCATATAATATGATACTTCAATATCATATAATAATTATTATTACCTCTAAAACTGATACAGTAATAGCAGCATTTTTTGGCCGTCACTCCGTCATGAGGAAAAAGCCTTATTTAATGAATAATTCATAATATGTTATCTATAACAAACCAAATGACATTCTATTCTAGTAACATTGCTCATAGATATTTAAATATGATATGCTAATTAATTAACTTAACGTGTTTCAAATTTTTAATGATTGTAAAGCAAATCGGGCTTATGCGCCTATTGCTAAGAAGTCTAGAAGGCGTGACATTTTAAATTACCTTGAAATATAATAAAATATATTTTTCTACCTCAAATATACATTAATATCTTAATACCTACCTGTAGCAAGTTTTTAATTTTATATTATCTACTTTACTGTAAGAGTGACCCATGAAGGGAGGAGGAGAAAGGGGGCAACGCATCTGTATAACCTCTACGCGGATGTAAATGGGCGTCGGTAGTCATGAAAATGGCTCCGATTGCTGGTTTGCCCCTTTATACTATAAAAAAAGAGTTGCAGCCAAATTGAGCCACCATGTTCGGGGACATACAGAGGCATGACAGTTATGTTGCCTCTTTTCGTGCGGTTTTTGCATATTTATTGACCTATTTCACCCGCGTAAATTTCGATCCCGTGGAAAAAAGAACGGCATCCTATAGGAACATTTTTTCGGGATAAAAACTCCCATGTGGGTCCCACGGGATAAAAAATCCCATGTCTTAATGCAAATTATCCTCTATGTATGTGCCAAATTTCATAAAAATCGGTACAGTAGTTTTGCGTGTAACAAACAAACAAACAAACATACAAACTTTCGCATTTATAATATTAGTAGGATTAGGGATACGAGATAAACGGCGAGATCTTGAGCGAAATTTGGGGCAGTTCAGGAGTGAAGGCCGTGCACAATAAGGTCACTAAATCGGGTGACAATCTCTGTGTGTGTCAGTCCGGGATGGATGCGACTTGGTTTGCCAGTCAATACTTAAAAGAGAAGAAAGACGGAGGCGACACTTCTGCGGATATGCGGATGTCTGGGAGCGTCGGTAGTCATGAAATTGGCTCCGACTGCACGTTTGCCCTCTTATAATAAAAAAAATGGTGACGACTGTGAGTAATGGTTGATGTCATTCACACCTTGCGTGACATTCATATCGGTATGCAAATTTTTGAGGCTAATAAGATGCGCGTCGTTTGGTGAAGCTCCCAAATGCTATTATGACCTTCTAGTATTCCGCTAATGTGTTGTATTTCTCTTCTTCTCTAGATCTTTAAAGTTTATTAATCATCATCAAGTAAATAAAGTGAATTCGTCTAGGAATTAAAGGTGTCTTTTTATGGCATGGGGGGGTCAAAGTCGGAGCTATTTTCTTGACTACCGTCGTCCATAGACATCCGCATAGAGACCCCCTCTTCTTCTCTTTAAGCCATCGGCTACTTAGCACCGCACGAAACGCGACAGCACAGCTGTCATTTTACGCCGGTCTCATGTAAGTGAGAGGTACCTCCACGGTCGTACCGGCCCAATGCGGCTGCATGCAAGCGTGCAGTGTGGCAGTACCTCTTACCAAAATATCTATATCATTGTTAAAAAAATATTTCAGTATTTGTTTGCATTAAAAAGGTTCCGAAATTACTGAGCCGCATTAGATAATCGTTTTCCCAAAACCCTAAATATTCCCGATGAACACAGAAAATGGAATATAAGTAACTAAGAATATTATAAATTATATCAAGTTCAGTTTGAGAATTTAAATTAGGTATAGTCCAACTTATGGAACGGTCCAAGTTTTATCAAAATCGGTTTAGTAGCTTATGAGACACAAAGAAATAAAAATAAAACCACTTTAAATTCCTGTAAACCCGGTGTAATAAGGAAGATTTTAAGCACCTAGCCGGCACTTCAAAAATATCGTTTCTTTCTTTTCTGTTGAAAGATAGATCGAGACGCGTAAAGAAAAAATGTCGCGATTCATACGGTTCATGAAAGTCTGAGTGGCTCAAAGGGCGGATTAGGTGCATTTGGTTTATCTGTATAAATTATATAGATATAGATGTAGATACACTATCAAATGTTTTAACTAATCGTTGAAGATTGAGAAGGAAAGGAAGGCTGTATAGACAGTCCCCAAGGAGGATAAGTCTGGTCTTTTTATTGAGCTTATCGCTGGAGGGATCCTTTTCCTTGTAGATTCGGGGTCTTTCTATTATAGCGGCTGAGAGCACTCATAGGGGTTTAGTCGGTAGGGGCAACAAGGTAGGTTGAGACACCCGGGCTGAGGAACAGGAACCTAACATTGTGTGAATCATGTGAATCAGCGACCGAGCAAATCTGAAGAACAGCGTGAGTTTTCAACGCTTACGTTGCTGTCGTCTCAAAATACACACATTCACTTAATCTAGTTTCTTCTTAAGGAGATTTTTCTTTTTTGCTTTTTTTATAGCTAGGTCAAAGACAATCAATCTCTAATTTGTTTAAATTTTTTTTATATGTGCCATCAAAATGTCCTGCCGCAGGACATCACACTGACAAACTCAAGATGATTATTGTTACAAACTTTGAAGATCTTTAAATCACATCACCTTTCTTTAAACTTTTCTCGATGTACAGCATTGCTTAGTAAGCAATGCTGTATACGTATATAAAGTATTATTTTTTATCTTTTGATAATAATTATGAGACATCTAAAATACAACTATTACAATAATAAAATACTCACCAAGATGTTATGCTGTCCGACCTGATATAGCTTAGTAGTGATGACACCTTTTTATAATATTGTAGTTACTTAACGGGTTTTAACAAAATAAAGACACTTATTGAAGGTACACGTTTTGACTGAGTTACCCCAGCCTTGGTCACGAGCCGACTGCTGGTGTAACCCAGACGAAACGTCAGCAAATATATGTTTTGAATAGTATCTTTAATGAGTTTCTTTATCTTGTTAAATCCCTAAAGTAACTACAACATCTGTAACAGACGCAATAGTTTAAAACAAGTAACACTTTTCAATAAGTTCGAATAAAAAGGAGATTACTAAATACACCAAAACAGAAACAATTAAAAATAAAATTAAGTTTATGTATGAGTGCGGAATGCGGTTATGTTCACATAAAAATAAAATGTTCAATTTATAAGAATGATCTTTTTGTCAAAGTTTGCAAAAAACAACTTAATTCGAACGGCCAAAAACATCTTTAACAAATTAATGGAAGGAAATTAAAAACGCAAAGCGCTCAAATTTTACTTTTGAGTTTGCATCTGTGCAACAAAAATGTATAGAGATACATTTTGAAAATAAAATAAATAAGAGGTACGCGTTTACCTTGTTAATAAATAAATTACATTTATGATCAGATTCTTTTCAATATAATGCAAATTGCGGTCCTTAGATCCACAACCTTGCGAACTGCGCGAGGTATAAAAAGCTCTTCGAATATTCTATAATCACAGTCGCACTTCGTCTGATAACCAAAACACATCCAAAATGGTGAGTTAATATGAGCAAATATTTAAAAAAACAACTGAATTTATAATTTTTAATAATTAATTTATTAAAAAATACGAATCGAACAACGATGAACACGACGAATAATAATCGATTTCCAATATAGAATTTCAAAAAATAAAATAGTGTTTCACACTTTTAACTACTAGGTATTTCTAGTTTTAATGTAATAGTTAATAAATTTAAAATTATACAACCTCAAAAACTATAAATGACTTAAAAGTTATAGAATTTGAAATAATAAATATTATATTGTTTCATACTTATAACTATTCAACAATCATATTAAATTTTATTTTTCCTAAAGAATAAAAAAGTGCAATCTAAAATGAATTGGAATTAGTAAACTCTAAAATATAATTCATTAATTAGTCACATACTATTTATGTGTACTTATTTTACAATGATTTTTATAGTTATTGGATTTTATATATCTAAAATAAGTACATGTAAAATTAAATAAATTGCATTACAATACAATTTACAAGCCCGACGATTCAGAAGCTTTACAAAAACCAACCAGTCTACCCGCACCTGTAAACCTTCTAAAACATCGGGTTTGTAAAGTAATCTAATAAACCGCGCTAAAATCCGATAAAGTAATTGTATTGTAATGAGTAATATTCGAATAAACATCAAAATTATTTTTTATACATATATTATAATCTAATTTTATTTTATTTTTTAGTAAATACGAGGGCTGCCTTTTAAGTTTTGTCGTTTGAAATAAGTATAGACAATATTATAGATTATTACCATTTATTGTTTTTCAAAGAATTCTCCGCGATATTTAATACACTTTTGCATGCGTTCGAACCAGTTATTAAAACATTTATTCCACTCCGAAGTGGGGGTAGTCAAAATCGCCAAATGTATGCGTTAACAGCTTCTTCGGGTGAGTTGAAACGTTGACCACGAAGGCTTTGCTTAATTTTGGGGAACGTAAAAAAATCGTTAGGGCTCAAGTCAGGGCTGTAAGGTGGGTGATCTAAAATTTCAATGTTTTGAGTGCTCAAAAACAACTTTGTTTGGCGAGCAGTGTGCGAACTTGCATTGTCATGGTGCAGAATCATACGGCGTGTTGAGTTGTTTTTCCGAAACTCTGTGATGACTTGTGGCAAACAAACCGTGGTATACCAGTCTGCGTTAACCGTTTTGCGATCCTCAAGTACAATAGTGGCGACGTGACCACCCTTTGCCACAAACGAGGCAATAATTTTTTTTGAAGTGCTCCGTGAGCGTATGACTTTGGTCGGTTTTGGCTCATCTTGAAAGACCCAGACAGTTGACTGCTGTTTGGATTCTGGATCGTAAGCATATATCCAAGACTCATCACCACTAACCATATCATAAACGTGTTTTGACTCTCCTCGGTTGAATCTCTGCAGAGTTTTGCGACACCATCTAACGCGGGCTGTTTTTTGGTCGTCGCTGAGCAAATGTGGTATCCAACGCGAGATCAACTTTCTTACACCAAGTTCTTCGTGCAGGATTTTTTGGATAGTAGTCCCTGAAATGCCCACGGATGCCTCTATTTCCCGGTATGTCACATGACGATCTTCGACGATTAGCTGCCGCACAGCGTCGACATTCTCTTGCGTCATGGCGGTTTTTGGACGACCTACACGTGGCTTATCACTGAGGCTAGAGTGCCCACGTTGAAATTCTAAATACCAGCGTTCTACAGTCCTAAGACAAGGTGCTGCATCACTTAACACAGAAGTTATCTCCTCAAAGCACTGAAGTCGCGTTAATCCCCTTTGAAAGTTGTAGAAAATTATCGCACGCATATTTTCCTTTGATATTTCCATTTTTACCACCGACTAATCACCTTTGAACCGACGCTACAATAAAACTATCCAAATAATCATAAAACATTCTTTTGTTTTCGAATTCTAAATTCAAAAAGATGAAAAAGACATACATATTTTTTTATACAGTCGAAGGAGGTTTGCAAACGACACTACTTAAAAGGCAGCCCTCGTATATTTAAATACCAAATACTAAAATTCAATGAAATAGCACGGCAAACAGCGAAAAATTGACGAAATTAAATACACAAGGATAAAAATATATCCTGTTCTATTTTCAAATAAAATTTCTAAAGACGCCATCAGTAAGCGATAAAATCGCATAACAATCAGTCAATATTAAGAATGTGCTTTAAAATGATTTTATAAACCAAATTTGATTTTTTTTTAGAAATTCTTCATTGCCATCCTCGCTCTCGCAGCGGTCGCTTCCGCCGACGTCGTTCTCGTGGCGTCCCCAGAGGCTAGCGCCCAGATCCTGAGGTACGACAATCAAGTCGAGCCCGAGGGATTCGAGACCTCCTTCCAGACCAGCAACGGCATTGAATCCCACGCCGTCGGACAACTGAAGGTCATCAGCCCCGTAAGTGCACTTCATTTGAAATTATCAATTAATGAATAACTGGTCTAAGATAAGACAAATCCAGCTCGGCTTCTTTATAAGAACTTGGCGGTAGGTTTGCCCTTCTTCACCGCATGTATTCACCATGCTGTCGGGGTTCTCACACCCGAAACAAGACAACAGAATAACCGTTACTTCACGATATAATATGAACGAGAGGACTTTACTGGTAGTACCAACCTGAGTAAGATGCAATATAATTGCACTTCGAGAACCCTCAGACCTTAAAAAAGCCTCAAAAAATCTCCTATGCTTTCTCCTTCTAGAAAACTCTCTAGAAAATAAAAGACAACTCGAATATATAGTTACAATTTAAATAAAGCAGTTACACACCTAATTTTGATATGCAATTATTCGTTATTGGTAGCAGCCTTGACATTTAGGTAGATGAGCAAATATGTCGAAATACACATAATATATTAAAATATTAACCTTCGCTATAATAATTCTTTAGATTATAGTGATATGATAATGATATTATAACACGTTATATACTCTTATGAATTATATTTGATAGTTATGTCATAATTTTTGGCACCCTATCTATCGTGCCCCCTTAAAATAACCCAGAGCTAAAGCTGTATGTTGGCCCTTATTAATGTTTTTTTTTTGTTGAAGAACTAATAAAACATTAATGTTATAACTAAGCAAGTAAATACCTAACTACCTACTGAGGATAATCTTTGTAAATTGCCTCCTCAATCCTTGCTAATGTAATACAAATTGTGGTTTTCAGGAAGAACAAGCCATCGTAGTTCAAGGAGAGAACTCCCACACCGCTCCCAACGGTGAAACCTTCAGAATTACCTACATCGCCAACGAGTACGGATACCAACCCCAGGTAAATAATAACTCTGTGTGAATCTGTTGATCTAGCAATAGATATTATGTAGATGTTAATAATTGTCATAATTTTCCTGACAAACTACTGGTCAGATTTAAATAAAATTTCATAAATGTGTTTTATGGCATTTAAAATAAAAAAATAATTGAAAATAAATGTAATATAACTATCATAACAGCCACGTGTGGCCTCTTAAGCTATTATTTTTATATAGATTAGTAGTCTCCTTTCTCTTCTCTAAATGTAAACATAAAAAAATAATAATTATTAAAAAAACAAAAAGCCCGACTGCAAAAAATAACCAATTTTTTGCAGTCGGGTTTTTTTGTTTTTTTTAATAATTATTATTATTTTATTTCAGACTTTTCAGTTTTTTTTTTATAAATAAGTGGCCCAGTTTAGAATGCTTAAAGTAGGTACCTCTCACAATTTGTAAGTAAGTAAGTTTTTTATTTCTAAGTATTTTTTTATTTTCGTTAAACGTTACATCTTTCATTTGAAATTGAAACTGCAAGTTATATAGACTTTTGGAATTGCCATTTAAAATCCTTCATTTTGATACCCCACTCGATGGTTTTGGTAAAAAAAAAATTTTTTACCTCACAACGTGGGGTCCGAAATCTGCCATTTTGTTTTTTATTTTTCTTATGTACCCAGTGTCACTCGCGCTATCAAGACGAATCTAACGACACCACATACGTTAAAATCCTTCCAGCCGTTTAGGCTGTAGCAGGGAACATAGAAATCTACATACATACATACATACACTTGAAAAACATTACCCTCCTTTCTGTGGCAGTCGGGTAAAAATATTGTTTTACAACTTTTACAACAATTAAAATTTACTCGTGAATAATTAATTTCTGACAAGATGATTGACAAGTAATTTTTATATTATTCAAGAAAATCTATGTCTCTGTCAATTTTTTTCCAAATCCTTTCAGTACTTTTGTTGTACCTATATAGTTGTATAAAGGTGAAAGTTTGTAATCTTATAAGAATTCTATTACTCTGCTTTTTATGTAGCACACATGTGTCAAAGATCAATATTAATTTACAGTCACATGTCAGCTCAAATTTCGTCATTATTATGATTTTACAAGCAATAAAATGGAGCGGACGGAGTGCTTGTGTCTCTAGCCAACCATCCGGCTACCACTGAGGTCTTTGTTTAGTAATGAATAAATGAAGGCAAATGATGATGATGATGATGATGATGGTGATGATGATAACGATGATAATGATTTTAATAATGATGATGAAAAAATTAATGTCAAAGTATGACTTTGTTGAATGTTGAATATATAAAACGTATCACACCATCATTCAGAGCTACGTATTTTATCAGACTTTAAAAATCTGTTTCTGTTCTTTTAAAATTGTCTTCGTCAAAACGAATGAGGTCTATACAGAATAATAGATGATGCAGGTTTTATGCATCTTCCATCTGCAGATAAACGAACTTAAAAATGAGAATAGTCAAAATTTTCGATCGCATTTGTTAATTCGTATTCATCGTGCTTTAACCGTACTTTTTTTTGTTACAGGGTGCTCATCTTCCCACTCCCCCACCACCCCAGCCCATCCCAGACTACATCCTCAGGGCCCTGAAGTGGAGCGAAGAACACAAAACCGCTGCAAAGGTTGATGACTTCAGCCGTGCTTAAGTTATTACCAAAGGTGCAATCAAACACTGCTAATACCGCTGCCTCTAGTCTCTCGTAATGAAAAAATAAACAATTAAAAGTTATGCGTTGAGTTTGTTATATCACCTTTTACTTATTAATAGATCATCCAGAGATCAGAACTCGACCTCAGCTGTAAAGAATCCACACAACTTTGATTACAGTCTAGACTGTTTGAAATGTTTTGAAGAAACAAAAGTCATCTTCAAAGCTTGTCTATTCTATTTGACAGATGCCACATTACATTTTATATTATAAACTAGCTGACCCGACAGACGTTGTCTTGTCATCATTGGAAAATATGTTCTCATGGTAAAGTATACGTGTAACGTATGTGGCCGAATTGTTGAACCTTTACTTATCGCTCAGGTGACCTATGTCGTACTCGATACTCGGAGCAATACCGACTAAACTCCAGCGGGTGCCTTCAGCCGCTAAAATTGGAGAGTCCCGGATATGCAAGCTACAGGATCTCTCCAGCGACAGGCTCCTACTTGGGGACTGTCCGGCTGCCTCTGAACAGTCCCAACTACAACGTCGGAACCGTGCGTCAGGTTTCCGTCCTCATCTTTCGCCCAAGTACTCCAACGGAGCACGCCACCGATTTGTCCAAGCCGCCAGTTGTCCTAATTCACGTCGCCGTCTGCTGATTTAGAAGGAGTGGTAGACTAAGAAATCTGGCCTGTCCCTCCAAACTTGTACGGCATGGGTAGCCTTGTCCGGCATAGCCCTAGGGATCACAGACACGCAAACCTGGCAGCATCTTCCTGTGACTTTACCCTACAGCAGTATATTTCAAGTCGAGATACCGACTGCAGTATTATAAATATTGATAAATTAAACCTACATGTAACCGAAGATATATAATAGCTATATTACAAAAAAATATCAAAATCCGTTGAGTAGTTTTTGCGTGAAAGTCACACAATAAACAGGCAGACAAAAATATTCTACTGTTTCATTATATTATGTATAGTTACGTAATTATACAAAAAAGAAATGCTGACAGTCGGCAAAAGCTAAGCTCGGGACGGGAGTTACCGACCGTCGCGCGACAAACCGTTAGAAAGAGACATAGGAGAGGACTAAATTTAAAATATTTATTCAACTGATAGACACACAGAAAGTATCCACTCTCTGTACTAAGATATTCACCTTATTTCCCAAATTTTTTTTTGTTCAGATTTTTTCGGAACAGGACATTTGATTCTCTACAACTTTGTTTTCCTTCATTTATGCCGTATATAGGAGATAATGCTAATATTTTGAACTTGTTGCTTTTTTAAAATTTAATTTACAAAATATCGATCCTAGAAGAAAAATTATAAGGATCAAACCTACAACTACAGAGAACCTAATTTCCTAGAATTTTTAATCTCACGGTTTTACTGTAAAATCAAAAATGGATAAATTATTCAAGAAAAACCAGTATTTACGAAAAAAAAAGATTTTTCGAACCGCCTGATGAGGTCTACTTCTTAAATTTACACTCCCAGTGACCCCCGAGAGACCTACAAAAAAATTCAATAACTAATTATTCACGGTTGGGGTCAATTTTTTGGATATAATAAATTGATTAATCTATCAGATTACAATTAACAATTAACCCAAATTAAGCACAGTTTTTACCTACGAACAGAAATTGATTTTTATATAATATATATAAAGATTAAACCTGCATGTAATATGTATAACAGGTATGTAAGATAAAAAATATCAAAATAAGTTGAATAGTTTTTGCGTAAAAACCACACGTCATGTGCCTATATGTAGTCAAAAATATTCCACTGTTTTATTATATGTTTAGTTACGTATTTATACAAAAAAACCGGTCAAGTAACAACGGAAGACTGTTTACCAGAAATTAAGTAACTTGGTTTTTCATAGCGTTTGTATGAACGACAAAGTTGTATGTGCATTTTTTGAAAATGTATTATTTCTCAAAAAATTATAATGATATCTCGCTTGAACAAATTTTCGTTGAAATGAATAAATTTCCATTGAAATCCACCGCACACATATTTTTTTAGATTTCTCATTCTCTAATTTTGAAAGTTTGGAGGAGAGGGGAGTGGGGGGAGATCACTCTCATATGTCCCCTTTGGAAGCGTCTACATATCTTTCAAACAATTTTGACGAAAAATCTTTTTAGTAACCTTAATGTCATTTTTGACGACCTTTTCATAGACATCCCTCATGTACAGGTTGTAT
>LUGF01042132.1:72606-85341 GCA_001625245.1 Calycopis cecrops
AAAATAAAGATTGCAATAAAAATAAAATTGCTCTACCAACATCAAACCTATATATAATATTTCGTTCTGAATCCTATGTAATGTGCGTTATAATATATTACAAAATACCACGACAACTGAAAGACGTAACCAGTCTTAACATATTTAAAAGTAAATATAAAATATGTCTCTAAAAAATGATATTATAATATAAAAGATTTTTTTGTGGACAGTACCTACTAAAAAGAGACGATACTTATGATATAAATATTAAAATTTTAATATTAAGTTAAATGTCACACTTTTGTATTCATGATTGAAATAGAGATTTGTATTTGTATTTATTTTAAACTTTTATTTGAATTTCTGAACGACAGCATGAACATCAAATGTTTGACAGGTAGGAATATTTTGTATGGGAAAACGAAATTTTTGTTTTTACAATTATTTTTATTATTTTTTCATATTTATTAACCTTTTAAACCTTCCCTGAACTTACACAATTAATTC
The DNA here is from genome assembly GCA_001625245.1 of Calycopis cecrops. Classification (NCBI taxonomy): domain Eukaryota; kingdom Metazoa; phylum Arthropoda; class Insecta; order Lepidoptera; family Lycaenidae; genus Calycopis; species Calycopis cecrops. The sequence continues at coordinate 73,096 of LUGF01042132.1, forward strand.
AAAACCAAAATGAGCCAAATCGGTTCAGCCGTTCTCGAGTTTTTATGAGTCTAACGAACAGCATTCCATTTTTATATATATAGTAGAAGTAGATAGAAGTAGATAGTAGATATCATAAAAAATAAGTACTTGAGTGCACTAGTGTGTGTGTGTCTGTGTACAGACTACACCTCGTACTTGATTGCACCATGCTAATTCTAGTCACCTACTTACAAGAGTACTAACTAGTTAGTACTAAAGTAGTTAACAACAATATAATATTATGATTTGCGTTTTCTTCGTAAAAATGCGATTATATTTATTATTTATATAGGTAATATATTTATATATTTTCACTAAAAATAAAGAAACGACTATTATAAGACAGTTAGTTGAAGACAGAAGAATGTGGCATGTGTAGTTGTAGCACTTGCTGATTAAGTAATATTGATAATATAACATTATATATCAGCAAATATAATATCTAAGATACATAGGTATATAAAACTATATATTATAGACTAGATAGAATAGACGACATTCTTCCATAAAGGGGTAAAATTAATGAGTAACTTTTGATACGGAAATTTTCTCATTTCTGGACTTAGCAGTATAAAATATTGGTAGGTATACAGGGCCATGATAAGCTAATATTATAAAAAGGAAATATTTTTGTTTTGTATATTGAATAGGCTCCAAAACTACTCGGCCGATTTTAATCATTCATATAGAAAGCTGCATTATCAGGATAGACTAACAGTTTTTATTTTTGACACCCAATATGGATACGGTTTTTTCTTTGTCGCAGGGAAAATGCATTTATGCACCGTTCAACCGGCCCTGGATGAGCCGGGAGCGTGTGTCGGATTCGGTACAAGTGGGTAGGGGTACTAAAAACTACGCGGATTAAGCTAGTCTTTTAAAAAATTAATTGCGGAGTCATATGGGGATCGTAAACGAATTTACAAGAAAATTTTTGAAGTGTAGGGAGCAACGTCTCTAATAACAGTAATCTTGTGAATAACGTGTTAAAATATAACAAAATATCTTATACCATATAGCAGAACAACTCCTACAATATAATTGTAGCTGTGTATTAAATACAATTATTAATAATTTAATATTATTTTTTTTCTTTTTGTTTTTCCTGTATTCTGCGATATATTTTGTTGAGCATTAAATAAAATTATTTCTATTCCATTATTAAATTCGTTGCGAACAACAAGCAGATATGATACATCACAGACGTAGTTGGCTTTTGTTCACGGTGCAACTTTATCTCGCTGTAGCTGCGGATAGTTATACAACTAGTCGTATAATTTCTGAGATGTACGTCGTATTTCTCATATCTACGCGCTTCGTTATAGCCAACTTATTGTTTCACTTTATATGTATGAAACAGCTTGAAATACATTTCTAAATTACGTCGGTTTTGTCTATTCAACCTCAGATATTCAGAAAGGTTTAGTAGAAAGCTAATATATCTTTAGGATCAAATTTGAATAAGCTGCGAACACAGATATACGGCCTACGTATGCGTCAGAAGTGATCGTAAATCAGACGCCGCGTCGTTGTCCGGCATCCTGCCGATCCCTATCCCGTCCTTCTCCCGTATCCCGGGATCCCGTATTAAAACGTATTTTAAACAATACATGTTTATCATATATTACGTTTATCTGTTTACTAAACACTCAGCGTTAAATACTTTGGTAAAAGCAAATTTTATCTTCCGAGCGTTTTTTTTTGTGAATTACTCAAAATAAGTAATATTTTTTTGATAAATTAATCAATTAGTGGCGTCGTATCTTTTCTTATTTTATTTTTAACTAGTTGCCCACGGTTTCATGCGCATAAATTTCGATGCCGTGGAAAATACAAAATAATTTTTTTTGTAATGATATATGAGGGCAAACGAGCAGTCGAAGCCATTTTCATGACTACCGACGCCCACAGACAACCGCATAGAGACTATACAAATGCGCTGCCCTCCTTTCTCCTCCCACCTCCATGGGCCACCGGCTACTTACACACCGCACGAAACGCGACAGCACAGCTGTCACTTTACGCCGGTCTTGTGTAAGCGAGAGGTACCTCCCCGGTCGTGCCGGCCCAATTCGGCTGCATGCAAGCATGCAGTATGGCACTACCTCTTACTGGCATCCTATTTTAACATTTTTTCGGGTTAAAAACTATCCTATATGTTAATCCAAGTTACTCTCTGTGAGTGCCAAATTTCATGAAAATCAGTTCAGCCGTTTTTGCGAAAAAAAGTAACAAACAAACAAACATACAAACTTTCGCACTTATAATATTAGTAGGATCTATGGTCTTCGAAATTTGTCTTTTTTGGTGCGGTTTATTTATCTGATTATGATGTAACGTGAGCAATCTTAATTTTGCATTTGATCATTCTTGCTCCTACTTTAACTTTAAGAGGGAATTTTTCCATACTTTTAGACTGACACGCCAAGCCACTTTTAGTATAATCTTATTAGTAGAAATGAACCAAATAGGTAACCCTTATTTCTCAGTCTTTGTCCATAATCTAAATGGAACAAGATAACAATTTACAATGCTGGCTTTCATATAATTATATAATGATTACTATGGCCACTGTAATTTGACATTCACATGTAATTAATTAAATTTCTCTCTGGTCTCTATCCTGTAGTAAGATTTATATATAGTTCTGTCGGTATGAACTAGATGTCGCTTAACTATAACCCAAGTAATATACAAGTATACAATTAATCGTCTTTGACACACGAAAAGCCTGAGAAGAGTGTACTATCCAAAAAGTGAGCAATCTACAATAATTTGTAATACTATAATATAAAAATTACGTACAGCGTTAACATATTTTATACTAGCAGCATCCTGTGGATTTACACGCGACCGTGAACACTAATAGAATTTCGCAAAGCCGTCCAACAGGTCTTGAGATTAGCGCGTTAAACCAATCAAACTTCTTTCATTCTTCATCTTTACAATAGCTAGTAGCAGAGATTTCATATTAATTTGTCGGCACCAGGCAGATTTAATCGACGATTTAACTGTAAGTATAACAATAAACTACGATCAAGGGTCTGAAATGAAGACGTTAACCATCGAGAAGGGCTCTGATTAAAAATTAATTAATCTCTTGTCTAGAGGATCGCGTTCTCTTTCCTCTTGTCATTCGGTGTTAGTTCTTAAATTAAATATCGGTATCGGAATTGATGAACCCTACTCATATAAAAGGCGAGGTATGTTTGTTTGTTATTTTTAATTCTAAAATTACACCACGAGTGTGACTGAAATTTGGCACAGACAGATTAGAACCTGGAATCACAAATATCAATGAAAAATAAATAACATTAAAAAAATATATATTACAAAATAAAAGAACCGTTTGTTGTGGTACATTTTCTGTAGATGAAACAACCAGGCACAGCAAGTACACGATACAAGTACATAAAACAACCAGGCACACTTTTATTTTATTTAGGTATGCGCTGATCAGAAAAGGTCGATAAGGATAAGAAATATAAAGACTGATAATGTTCTTTGCCATAAATTATTTATCTATTTTCGAAACAACAGAGTATAAAATAGCGTATAAAAACAGTACACAAAATGTTAAAAATTTAAAATAAAACACAAAAAGCAAAGAAGTCCTTCATGGGCTGAGGGCGATTCACGAAAATATGAAAATCTGTGCAGAAGGCTGTTTTCGAGTCCTCTTAGTTCCACGGAACTGTGGCTTTAACATGTTTATCTCTTGAGCATCGCTACCTATCGGTTTTGTACAAAATATTGCTATTTTGTGCATTAAAATATACATGATTATTTAGATAAATTATAGGATTTGAAAGTCAAACCTAAGGAGTCGTGGCCAAAAATTGCAACTTTATGGGACCCAGACCTAAAGAGGCGACGCGGCAGACCAAAAAAAAGATGGCGAGTCGAACTCGACTTAGGTATACCTGCGTAATTGGGCAGATTAGAGGATATTAGGTATACCGCGATGAAGCTCTGGACAGAGAAATGTGGAAAGAATGGGTGGAGGCCTTTGCCCAACAATGGGACATATATGTTTAATATAACAATAATAAAAGTCAAACGATTTAATTTGATAACTATACATGGTTGGTATTGTACATAGTTAAAGTTAGTTGCAAACAGCAAAGATATGAGATAGTGAGTCGGTTCCGCACCGGGATACGTCGCAGTCCCAGTTGACTTTTGTTTGGCTGTTGTTGTGGAATTTTATTTCGCTCATACGGCGGATAGTTAGTATATTACTGGCCGTATAATTATTGAGATGTTCGTCGTGTTTCATATGGACGCACTTCGTTATCGCTAATTTATTGTTTCACTTCATATGTATGATTTTTTAACTTTGCAGGTTTATATTAGCACTATCTTTTGATCATGTCATTTTATGATCTTGTTTTTATATTTTGAAGGATGTTTTGGTTTTTTATTCGTAATAAATTATTGTTACAAATAACATAATACAATACATTAAAAAAAACATATATTTAGTTTTATTTAACTCCTATCGATTTTATGGTACTGATGATGATCATAATCCTGGTAAAATCATATCCATGCCTAAAGGATAATTTTCTGATGACTTTCAAAATCGCAATTTTAAAGATCACACAACGATATTGGGCCAGCAGCCCCAATTGGTGTAACCAGATTACCGTCATTTTCACGGAATTCCACATCAAATATTATGCTTGACAAATATCGGCTGAAACAACTTATGACAGTTTGTCGAAATAATGTTTGCGTTAGATTTAGAGAAGTAAAAGATATTTTGATATAAAGTTGGTTTTGGTAATAATTTGTTTTCAAACAGATATGACAATGTTTATAAACAGACATAATATTCGAGTGAAGTGGTTATGCATTTCGTGAGGCTTGCGAGACTCTGGTGAAACACAAGTTGCGATAACTCTAAGGAGTTGTGATTAAGACGGAGACCAACATATATGTATACTATATGGTTGATATTTATGCGTCTATATAAGACGAATCATCTGTTTTTTTACTATAGGGGGCAAAAAAGAAATAACTGTACCCATATACTTTTATTGTTACAAATATCTAGTTGTTGTACAAGAACTCTGGAATCCTCTGATATAATTGTTGAAGAAAATAACTGTAAGAGGCGTGTTCGATAAGGCTCTCCGGGAGACGAGGTCACGATCGACTGCTTTTTGATTGCGGTTTATTCTTTCGTGAGGTGAGAACGTAATCTCATAACATCCTGTTTCTAGTTGTATCACGATATTAAACTTCTTAAGCCTTTTCAGTAAGTGTCTTGAAAATCAACAGTATTTTTTACGTATGTAAAAAAAACAAGGATGTAAAAAGAATACAGAAAAAAATAAATATCTTATTAAATGCTGAAATAGTATATTATACAGGGTTAGTTTTAAAACAGCAGCTAGCTCACAGATTGTTTATGTAATAATTGTATAGCTAAAATTATAAACAACGACATATGCTCAACGACTTTTTCCAGAGCTCAATACATTATTTTTTAATTTTTTAATGTACTGTGATAATAATAGTGATCATGTGAATGATTTGTAAGAAATAGTCTCATTTTTGACACTTTTACAAATGAATTAATTTAAACAGAAGAAAGAGTTCTTCCAATATTGGCCTTTTCATACGTTAAAAATTTACTACAAGTTACATGACTCCTGTCTCATCATTACCTTTTGTAGTTCCAAAAGCTGAAATTAATTAAAAGGTAAATTTATAAAGATTTCCAGTTCTTTGCAAGTGACAAGTCCATTTTTGAGTAAATTTACAGCAAAAGTTATCAACTCGTTGGGTAAAGTCTTGCGGAAAACCGCGAGTCAATTTCTACGAACTTTACCCGTTACCTTTCCTCCGAGATAAGCTTCATGACATAAAAAATATAAAACAAACTCTTGGACTTTATTGTGTAATTTTGCATTTATGTTACATACATAAATATTCTACAATTACATACATAATTGTAGAATGTTACACACACATGAATTTGGTTATTATTAAATAAAATGGCCATTACATTTATATATTTCACCATCTATATTTCCTATTACCAAATTATTCCTAATAGCTGCTACTGGTGTTTAAAAAAAACTACTGTATATTTAAATATTTAACCAATACTCATGTTATGATGTCATCGCGAATGTTACTCATTGCAATAAAACAATTGCGGTTTATATAATTATTTTACGGCAGCTATGGTCACGGGTGGACTGTGGACAGTCCACTCGTGGTCATAGTTGCTGTAAAGTTTCTGAAACGTCGGGCTTGTAAAATCCTACTAATATTATAAATGCGAAAGTTTGTATGTTTGTTTGTTACTCTTTCACATAAAAAATACTGAACGGATTTTCATGAAACTTTACAGTAATATAGCTTACATATCAGAATAACATAATAAGTTAAAATTTTTAATCATTTTTGAAGTCCGAATACCACGCGGGCGAAGTCGCGGTCGGAAGCTAGTATTATAAATGCGAAATTTTGTATGTTTGTTTGTTACTCCTGCACGCAAAAACTGCTGAACCGATTTATATGAAATTTGGCACACACATAGAGGGTAACTTCGATTAACATAAGGGATAGTTTTTATCCCGATCCCAAAAATATTTCTATGGGATGCTATGTGATGATTTTCTATTTTCTACAGTATCGAAATTTACGCGGGTGAAACCGCGGGGCCGCAGCTAGTAATTGAATAATTCTTAAATAAATCCGTTAAAGTTGTTTATTGTAATAGTTCTCACGTTGTAAGTGGTGTAGGAGACACACACACATGTGAATAAATGCCGCCTCAGGGACGCTTGGCTTATGACGTGAGAATCGTCCAATGATTTCTCAGTCGGCAACCAACTCTTTAACCAGCACTACCAATTAACCAAGTATTGGGTACCTATAAGTTATCAGTGAATTAAGCAATAAATACGAACTGCATATAATGACTTTTTCTTGAACGTACACCCATTAACATAATATTATAACTCAAGTCATATAATAAGCACAACATAAGTTCGTACAGTGGTATTGATTTTATATATGTATGGCTACTACTGAATATTAGCTGAATCAAGTCTGTCAATTTATGCGGATATTTATTGACGTCCACTTACCATACAGTAACTACGACGCGACTGTATATGGACATACAACAACACATTATATATGTCGGTACTAAATTTAGAATATGTGAAACTTTCGGCAAAGCACCCAGTTATTTTAACGCTAAAACTATTCAATAAAGAGCTTAAACTAACTCACATGAGAAGAAAATCGCTGCAACGCAGCTTCTTAAGTATTTACAAAATTAACCTATAAAATACTAAACTGAATAAAGTAATAAAATATTGTAACGAGTCGAGTAAGTAACTTGAGCTTATAGAGTTTATACTACCGTGTCATTGTATGTTAGATTAAGTTCAATTAACATAAAAGAACAAGATTTTGGAGAAGAGGCTATGTAAGTAGTTCTAACTGTTATATATTATGTAATAATAATATGTGAAAGAGTGAGGTAAACTAAACATGCTCCGTTCTACTCAATATTTCTCGTCAAACAAATCCTAGACAGTATGTACTAGACTGGCTCGTAGAGCTCCACATATTAGAAATAGAATAGAAGACATAAGATGCAGAATATTATGTTTAGTATGATTTGGTACTTTCCGTACCATGAAAAAGTTATCTTAAAACAATTAAATGGTAGTGTTCAGAAATAACATTTATGATATCCTCCAATTATATGGTAATGTATGTAGATTTATTGGCCACCGTTACTACCTACTCCCTTCAGAGGGGCCACCAAAAACTCAATAAACGCATGAAAAGCATAGCTGTTACTTTGCTGTGGTATTATCGAGAGTAACCTACATGGTCGTGCAAGTAATATTCAGCAAGCTTTACAAAATTTAAAATATAAGTATATAATTAGTATTTAAATCCCGGTCTTTCTCAAACAATTTTGTGACCAAATGTGCTTTAAAACCGATATTTTGTTTACTTACCTATAATTAAATCAAACAATTAATCAATGGCCCTAAGAGCCAACGTGTTACACATAACCCTAATCATGGAAAATTAAATATTATTACCGTGTTTGTTTGAGGCTTAATTCACAAGAGAATTAGGTACGTATACGATCGAAACGGACAATAAATTACCCAAGTAAATACATCGGTTAAATTAAATTGGATTTATTTACATTTCATTATGTCATTGAATGTATTGTGTGCGTTATTTGCACAATGAAAATATTTTATTAATTCCTACATAAAATATACTAAAAACACTTCTATTGCACAGACACATTACGTATATTTATTTTATATAGGTACGTATATTTAAATATTACATAATATTTTCAGGAAAATATATAATCACGTTCGCTAGTGTAAAGCCTTTCAAAAGAAAGGCTATACTCTAGCGAAAACGCTATAAGAAATGAAATATTGTCGAGGTTAGGAAGAAGATTTAGAAAGAGATAATGCCACGTTGTTTTGTGCAGGTTGTAAGTAGCCCATGGAAATGGGAGGAAAAAGGAGGCCAACGCATCTGTTCATCTCTATACGAATGTATATGGTCGTCGGTAGTCATGAAAATGATGATGATGTGGTGCTTGAGGTAATACACTTTTTTTTCATTCTGTTTTTTAAAGTACCGATTGGTGGTGTCCGGTCATAGTCGATGGTGCATACTCAGACCTCATGCCTTTTACTTCTGGCATTCCACTAGGTAGTGTTCTGTCACCCACTCTGTTTCTCCTACATATCAACTATCAATAGCATCTATTGCTATGCAGTTGATAGTACCGGTTGCGCTCTATACACTGGCCGCATCAATATTTCACTGGAACAAACTTGTGGCAATTAGGCCCCTTATAGCTACTCTCTCTCTTCGCGCAGGTCCGACCGCACAAGCATTCACGCATGCACATGTGCAACTTACTCTATTTGACCGCATCCAACGTAGACTGATTCGAATCGTCGACAACCAATTTCTCTCCAACTACCTTGATACTCTTGCCTTGCCTAGAGATGTCAGTTGGCTGTGCATCTTCTATCCCATTTATCAGTAGGAATATGCCAAGGACGTGTTAGGATTAATATCCGCAGCTGATTTCGTTACAGGACTTCGCGCTAAAATACTAAATTCCACCGTCAACATCTTTCGAAATCACACTTTGCGCTTTAAGCGCAATTTCATCTCGCCCACTACCTTGATTTCATCTGCCCTCATCAGAAGGAATCAGCTGCCCTCTTGGTATTTCCGGAAAGATATGACCTAGAGATTTTTACGAAAAGAGCTGTCTCTGAAAGGCTGACATATGTTAGAACTCTAGTGTTGTGAATGTCTGTGGGCGTTAGTGATCACTTAACATCACGTGGCCCCAATGCTCGTTTGCTTCGTACGCTATACAAAAACGGAACACACAAATTGTGAACAATGTGGCAGCACCGCATTTCACTGGTATAAATCTATCCCCAAATAAACCATTTTTTTCAAGATAAAAAGCCATTGTTATGGGATGTCTTTATAGGCAATGTATATCTGTGCCAAATTCCAACTAAATTTATTTATTATTTTCCCGCATAATTAGGAGTAAATGTGTAAATTTTTACGTTTTATAAGTAAAAATAACTAAGTAACATAAAAATGCTCGAAACAATCAATATTATTCTAAGCATCTCTTTCAGTGTACAGAACAGCTGTCACTCGTGTAGCTCCCGAGGAACAGGATCCAGCTCTGTACCCTTGGCATATCCGTAATCCTTTGCGTCAAATTAATTGTAACAGAATTCGTATTATCTTCGGGGATAAATCGATTAATTTGTTTCGTAATAGAACGCGTTAAGCGAAATACATGTATTTATCGTCTATCTCTTATCTATTTCATATACACTATATTTTTATGTACAAATCATAGTGAAAGTAAATATGTATAAAAAGATTTTATAATATTAAGTTGTTAAACCCATTAGGGCATTAAAGCAGCATTGCAGCATACATTAGCTGTGCCCGGTTTCGGGATAGTAAAATATAAGGATAAAATGCTAAACTATATTTATCGACTTATTATCTTATCCATATTATATCATCTAAGCTTATATCTATCGAATATCTTCCAAAATTTCATGACTATCATTTCAACATCTGTTAAGATAACCGTTTCAAACTATGATTTCGCGTTTAAAGCTTCCGATGGCCTATTAAATGGGAAGGAAGGACATCACATACACACGACGACACGGTACATCTGCCTGACAGTTATGTGGATGTTTATTGGCATCGGTAGTCATCAAAAACGCTCCCGTTAGCCCCTTATATTAATAAAGTGTAATAATAATAATTAGTGCTAGCGATATAAAGTGGGGACGGATACAACATAAAACCCGAACGCTCTCAAAGTCACGTCTTAAAACATTTCACCTGTAAAACTGCCGAATCCTTTTTGGCCCGCATAATCCATACGCATACAAAGTATTTAGACATAGAGCCTGTGACTGATAATGCTACTCATTTTTTCATTTGCTTATTCTGAAAATTATAATTGCGAAGATTATATTTTATTATATGCTTTCTCAGTAAGATCTTTAAGTACATGGTAAATTCAGATTTTAAATTTATGTTTTAATAAATTAATCATATTTTTTTTATTTTAGCTTAGAATTGAAGCTTAAACTTTGATTAAAGTTGATATTTTAACTCTGAATTGTATATAAATTAACCGTTAACATATCTCTCACAAAAAATAATCTAAAACGCCAATGGTTTAGGACTAGACATTGTGCCATTCCATACACGTAGATTTTATCATTTGCTTAATAATGACTAACGACATACATAAACATCCGCATCCTTCAGTGTAAATCGTGACATAATAGGTGTCACTTTACTCCGATATTCCTGAATTGAGAGGTACCTATCCAGTCATACCGGCACAATTAGACTGCTACTGTATTGCCTCTTACTATATCCTCAATATTTCCCAATATTTCGTCATATCATAATCTTGATGGATTGGATTAGACAGATCAACACCTCACACGAACATGGTTGGAGTTCTCAATAGCCCCTGGTCCAGTCCACTGGATACAGGAGATAACTTTAATTCTTGAAATATTATTAAATTTTTAAAAAGAAGCCAAACAGTAAATCTTTCTAAACACTAAAACAGATATATCGAGGACATCAGTATCTATAATATAGATCTTGATTTTGCTGATATTTTTTTAATTACCTACTGAAAACTAAAACCTAGTGCCTACGTAACCCGTTTTATTTAAACAATTTACATTGCTGATGTTCTATAACATATTATTCTGAAAATTCTTTTTTCCAAAACAATATTTTCGTTTATTTCTGGTAGTTTAAAAGGAGGATGGTTATTGAGACTCGTTCAAGTGGTTTCATTTAAAGATGTTTTTTTTCCTTCAAATTTTATGAAACGTGGAATGTTAGTCACAGGCTCTTAGACTAGTATGCAGGGTGCGCAAAATTACAATTAACATATAAATATCTGCTCGACCCAACGTCCCTTTTAGCGGAATTACGAAAGGCTCCTCTAAAAGTCACCGAAGTACAGTCTAAAGTATACGGCCAGGGTCTTGTTAAGTGTATTAGCTCTCCGAACGTCAAAAATTGAGTATACGATGATTTTACGGCCTTAATAAGAAAGAATAGTAATTTTAAAGTTGTTTAGAATAATCATATTTAAAAATGGGTAACAGATTTCTTTTTATTACCACTTTTGCATCTGAAATTATAGGTTGCCTTCAAAATTATCAAGTCTTCTACAGTCTTGTGAGTAAAGTGATTGATGATGTTAAAAAATCTTTCAAGTGATTATCACTACTTAGTAAGAGGTAGTACCGAGGAGGTACCTCTCGCTTACACGAAACTGGCGTAAAGTGACAGCTGTCACCTATCGTGTAGTAGGTAATTATTCGGTGGTCCGTGAAGGAAGGAGGGCAGCGCATTGCTAGTAGTCATGAAAATGGCTCCAAAAGTTGTGCACAGTTCATTTGAGGACGTTACTTATAGCTTGACGTCATTTGGAAAGCACCCAGCACCTAATGGTTTCACTTACGTAAAATTAGCTGTAACATAAATCCCAAAGATCTATTTTTTGGGACAAACCGATATAATCTGGTAGAATTGACAACTTAAAAGACACACAGTGTTTAGTAGCATATACTTGTAATGTTGACCTATGTCCTAATGTCTTAACTC
>LUGF01042132.1:85556-97529 GCA_001625245.1 Calycopis cecrops
TAGAGTGGCATTAGCCTTATTATACATGTGGTTACCTCTAAATAAAAAGAATCTCTGGGCAAAGGATGTCTTGCAGGATATTATTGGACAAACCTTATTTCTTCTATTTCTGTGTGTGTGTATGACTATGAATTGTCGAAAGTATAAATTTCGTCTGGCGATGGGTTTTAAGAATGGTTTGTAATATATATATTTGTCGAACACTTAGAACCTCGCATGTTGCATATAGCTCAGTCGTGGGATAAAGAAACGGTAGTTGCCAGCCAACTTTTAATAACATTCTTTGGGTTCGTTCGAGCTTTAGCATATGCGACTTAGCGGTACCACCCCACGCACTTATGCAGTATGAGATCAAGGATTGACATAATGTTAAGTATACCGTTTTTATTAACTTTTTACTAGCACAGTTATGTAGCGTCTTTAGTACAAACATTAATTTGCGGAGTCTAGAGATAAGGCCTTTTATATGTGGGTGGAAGGTTAATCTGTCATCAACAATAACGCCGAAATATTTTATAGTCTCACTTTTTTCAACTTTAGGACAGTGACAAGAACTGTAAATGTCGAGACAGGAGTGTGCTGTGATACTGTTTTGGTGAAGAATAGCAGGATCGGGTTGTGAAGAGTCAGTAATGCTAAATGTCATAAATTTAGTTTTGCTGACGTTCAGTGAGAGCTTGTTACTGCGAAGCCATTTTATTACCTCATTAAAAGCCAACTGAGCATGTGTAAAAGCTTGTGTCCAATTGTCACCTGTTATTATTATCGCCGTATCGTCTGCATAAGCAAATATTTTACCATGGGGGATTGGGAGTAGACATAATTCATTTATATATATGGAAAACAATGTAGGACCAAGTATACTATCTTGCGGAATACCAATACCCGTAAAGCTTTCTGTTTAATCTTGGATGCTGATAACTTCAGATTGTACTCAAGTTTCCAAATCATATTTCTTAGTATTTTCACAGAGCGTGTTAAATGATTTTTCTTCGTGAAACAATAAGTAAGCTTCCATAATACAATAGACAGCCGCTGGGCCGTGCTTAATCCTCGTCAAAGCGGATTTGAGGATCCACTGGCTCAAGGTATCTGCTCAGATGTACTACAACTTATATAATTGATGGATTTGTTGCCAAGGCCGTCGTATAAGAGAAAACTTAGAGCTATAATTTTCTACCTTTTGACCTAAAACATTTTTAAAATTATTTAATACTTGCGACCACCAGAATCATAAACTGGACTGTAACATGAGTGGCATAGTTTTACCCAAATAAAAACGAAACTATAAACCTTAGAAACATGAATATTATTACTTTAATGGGATAAGGGTTATATGAGCAGCCGCCATTCCACATCAACTAAATCGGAATTTTTCCAGACGCGTTGCTGGTCTTGAGAGGAATGTTTATTCTCTTTTCTTTATTATTGATACACGGCTTACCAGTTAGTTTAGGTTTTTTATTATGAAAGGCAAAAATAATGGCTATCGCTGTCGCACTGAGTCAAGGATTGTAAGTTGAATTAATTGAAGCAACAGAGCCGCTGAGCGAAACTCCGTGCATCTCCCGGGATTCACTCAGTGGGGTGGGTAAGAGCATGGGTGGTTGGTGGGTAAGCTATGCTGTCGCTTTTTATGTGGTTTTTAAGGTGTCCGAGTGGGTCATTTGAGGGACATATCTTTAAGTAAAGCGACACATCTTTGTGACACATCAAACTTTGATGCCCATTAATTTCTCCACAGCTTGCAATTTTCGAGTATAGTCACTTTTATTTCATGGGTGCGATAATTCATTTTATTATCAATCTATGTTAAAGTTACTGTAAAAAAAAGAGATCCGCATGTGAACCAAGGCAATCGACATAGCATATTGCTCGCAGAACCGCCAGCTGCTGGGGAAGAAAAGTTGTCGAGAGGCGGCGTCGCACCGGAACTCCACAGGATCGGAAGGCCTGCATTTGATTTGACTGAAGACTTGGTTAATGTTGATTGACCGTGACCTAAAGCAGCAGCAGTGGACGTTCTCCAGCTGATGATGACGATTCATATCATCATCTGCCAAGCATCTGGCGCAACAGAATTAGGTAGATAGATATTATGCTTAAAAATCTTCTGTCTCGTTTTTTACAGCCTAGCTAAGTACCCTTATTAAGTCAAAGTAAGTAAGTTCTGGTGTTATAAATTATAATATAGGTATAAGCTCATAATTGAATTACTGAGTCGAAAAAGATTTTTCAATCGCATTAATTGCCTTACTTACTTACACTTACATACACTTACTTAATTGTAATACAAAGTGTATTACAATTAAGTATTACATTCTGATAATATTCTCTCTCTAAGTATATGACTGGCTAATTTTATAGTTCGCTTTTGATGGAAATAGAAAAATGATTATTAGAAACTTCAAAAAAAAGAGCTTAGAGCGCTAAATGAATTTGAAATGTTTCGAACATTGAGACCTGCGCTAATAAATGGTTCGTAAGAGATAGTGCCACACTGCATGCAGGTTACATGCAACCGAATGGGGCCGGCACGGCTGGGTCGACCTCTCACTTACACGAGACCGGCGTAAAGTGACAGCTTTGCTTGTAGGGTTTCGAGCGGTGTAGTATCCCGTGGCCCAGTGAGAAAGAAGGAGAAAGGAGGGAAGCGCATCTGTATAGCCTCTTTGCGGATGTCTATGGGCGTCGATAGTTATGAAAATGGCTTGGCTTAAATTGATTGTTTATATTAATAAAAAGGTTATAATTATTTTTAGTCTTACCCAGTGTTATTGATCATCTGTCTATCAGCTTATCTAGTTACATGGATATTAGAGGTGAATTTCAATTAAATTAATTAAAATTAAAAATTATAGAAGTAAAACAACACTATATAGTTCACACGGGTTTTATTGTTATACAACATTTCAGCCTTGCTTTTATAAATAAATTTTATACATTATGTACACAAACCGTTCCAATACAAATATCGTACAAACAATCCATAGGTTTTTTAAACATTTATATTTATGAGAATATAATATTTTATACATTAAGCTAATACTGCCTTTTCTCTGTATAGGCTGTGCTATGGAAAACTAAAGATTTAAGCATATGAGTCGACCTCTATACCTACACTCTCAGTAATAAATGTGTCTTTAGAACCGCTTAGCATAAATAGGAAAGTAACTAGAAATAGAAAAAGTTGACAGACTTACTGTCATTATGCTATATATATAGCAATATATATAGCATAATGACAGTATAGAATAGACAATATCCTTATGTTTAACATAATTACAGAATAAATTAATAAATAATAGCTGTGCTGTGCAGTTTCTAGCAGCTTATGGTATCCAGAAGGGAAAAGATATGGAGACACGTCTCGATATTTTATGCTTATCGTGGATGTCTATGGGCGTCGGTTACAGTTAGCTGATTTATCAGATCATTGTCCCTGTCCTCCACGAAAAAAACTTTTAATTCATGGCCCTCGAAAGTAAATAATTTGTTTCATCATTTAGTGAGTTTTATTTTCATAGCACAACCCCTCCAGAAAACTAGCCCTATTAACTTAAATATTCACACAACGGCTAATATTGAGATGTAAAAATTATAACAATCATAACATTCTGAGTCGAGTATCTGCAGAGCTACAGTCGCTCTTCTCGTACTGTCATTGCCTCCCGAGCCCCAAACTGTTGGCCAACTGCGAAAACCTGGCCACCACTTCATCCTGAAGAAGGCTGAAGGCCATTGCTATCAATATCAATCCAAACACAAGGTACGCACAGCAAGCGATGATTTGCAGATACTCGCTTTTGGATGTTTCAGTTTTCATAGTTATGAAGTTGCTGGGCACGAAGTCTCCGAAGCCGATCGTCGCCAATGCGATGAAACAGTAGTAAGTCGAGTCTAAGAAGCTCCAGTTTTCCCAAATTGAGAATATGACGGCGCCGGCACAGATGTAACCTAATAACAAGAACAAGACGATCCCCACGGGAATGTGACAGTGTTCCAGGCTTTGTGTGGGGGCGCGATTTGACAGAGCGCATGATCTCGTTTTGTGATTCTCGTCGCTTAAAATTAGAGGCACTCGAGAGGGTGTATCGTGTGGACAAATGCTGAAAGGAAAAATTGGTATTATAAGATAAATAGGAATAATATTAAAAATCTTGCAAAAGAAGTACTTATATGATAAAAATTTTTTATTGAAGTTCATTAAAATAGACCCTAGGCGAATAGAAACAAATGGAAATAAAATTTCTGCAACGTACATTTTTTGTTGATCTAGTTACTTCACAAAGAGAAGATTGTAAAGATTAAGTAAAAGCTATGACTTTTTTAACAGATTTGGTCCACCACTGCTATTATTGTACCTCCAAGGTCTACAATGGGAAACCATTATGACAGATTTTTTATTGTTTATTGAGTTATATTTAAGATGGTGTTTTAATGTTATGAGTTAAAAATTTTATGTTTCCAGATAATTATATCAAAGTTGTTTGAAAGCACGGAAAAGTGATAGCTTAATCTATCGTTTATATGCGATCTATCCATCCTAATTATAGTTAAATAAATAAAATACTATAATATTATTTAGTATATAATATAATAATATGTATAAAAAATCACCTTTCGTCTTGATCTTCAGAGTCTTCGTATTCCTCTGGACATCTGGCCAGATACTCTCCGCACTCCTCTGCTATGAGCTGTTCAATAGCTGGACCTCGCGGTCGGTATATACCTCTGCCCCGACCTCGCCCGCGTCCGTGCACTGTCGCCAGGCAGGGCCCCATGTTCCTCTTGCGGTCCAGGGTCTGAGTTTGGAGTGATGAAGAAGCGTGAGGTTCTAAAATAAAGACAACGTTATTGCAACTAATAAGTCCGTTGGCATTAGTAAAATAATTATATTTAAATAGACACACTAATTATATCTCGAATATATATGATTGTAAATTCATTCATCACCAGCATTGTGAAATTTAATTATCTGTGGATTAGCGTGCAGTTAGAAATTCAAATAAATTTTATTTTAAATCATGTTATTTTAATTTCAGGTGGTCTTATCCCGCCATGATGATATATTTAAAACTTCCTAATAAATACTCATCATTATCATAATCATGGACAGTCAAAGTCACCAGCTGCTTGCATCTAGCGGCTCCCTGCTACCTCGAGCAGGTCATCACGGATGGATATCCGTCCACCGGATGGGTGGCCGTCGAACTCTTCACATTCCAGCACGGGGCAGCCTCTTGAGAACTACTTGAGAACTATACTTGACCAGCGGTTTTTCGAGTAACCTGGCCTACCTATTGTAACTTCAGCTTACTTTAACACGTTCATTGCCAGTCACGCGATATCGCGTGATGCGGCCCTTTACGAATGGGCCACTAACGCGATATCGAGTGATCACTACTATCAAATTTCTATGAGCGATACCCAAGCGGCCACAGCGAAACGGAGCAAGATATGCACGTAGGCCACTAGGGAAGGAATCGAGCTCCCGTAAAGTGGCCGTGGCCACGAGCCATCGTCTATTGTTTTTACATGTCAGCGTGTGCCTGTGCGCACTGTTCCGGCGTTTGAGTTAGATGAATTGTTTGAGATTTTGCTTCAGTTTTACCGCATCATTTATTGCTCTTGCTGTGTGAATGAAATTAAATTGGTTTTTGTTATTTTATGTAATGAGCGATAAACCAGGACCATCTAAGAGACTTTACAAGACCGTATGGCCAATCACGCAATATCGCGTGACAAATATCTAGAGTATAATACACCTTATTATTATAATGTAAAATAAATACATAAATGGTAAACTAACTATTTTTGGACTATTTACAATGCAATTAACAAATAAAAAAATCTTGGCCACTATCAAAATTCATTATTTTCACTATGGCAATGAACGTGTTAAGAATTATGACTGTTACTCTCGTTCTCGTGAGGATCGTTTAATGCGATAGTGCGAAGATCCATCATGTCTCACAGAGAAAATCCTAGAATATCTCTCCATAGCACGCAGAGCGAGACTGAGCTTATTTAAAAGGCCTACATTCAGCGGCCAAGTCTCGGTTAGATAAGTCATCACTGGTAAAACACGTCGGTCGAAAACTTTGAAGAATTAATATTAGTTACTAGTATTGGTGCCATTCAAACTAACCATCAGCCAATGGCACCCGTTTTATCCTTCCCAGCGTCGCCGCTCTAGGACTCGACGGTATCTTCTCGAAGACTTGAGAATATTGTCCTTTCTCACCAGCTTTGGCTCTCACTACACCTGGTGACTTGAGGGTTTTGGGTGGAAATGACGTATATTGGTTGTTCTCAGTCGGTTGTGGTAGGAGGCGCTGTTGCTCGTGCAGTTGGAAATGGTTCTCCTTCTGAAAATACAATGAGAATGAGGAAATCCATATCATTGTGTTTAAGAAATAGTACTGAAAACGAGCCAATAAAGGAATCACTTGGAACGACATCACACAGATGCGTTTTTGTGCTTTTGTAAGAGGTAGTGTTAATGTTGCATGGCAGCTGAATCTGGTGGGCACGACTGGGAGGTAGCTCAAGTTAACATGATGTCGCCATGATGTTAACTATCCTAGTAAGGTTCATGCTATTTTTGAGTAGTCGATCTCTCAGTAGAAGGTTGGTATGAAGGAGGTCAACGTATCTATTAATAATCAGTTCAATGGGCTTCAGTAGTCATCGAATAGCTCGGATTGCTCGTTTGCAAAGCTAAAAACAAAACAACAAAAAAATAAACGATAGTCACAAAACATGACTGGCCGGAAGCATCTGCTTTGATTGACGTAACAACAACACAGCCGGCGCACTAATTGGCTCATTGGCTACTAACGACTCGACAAGCTGAAAACGCTTCCGGCTTTTGCCTAATGAATGAACCTTAAACAATCTGAAATTAGGCTCCGAACCGACGGCCCAAATTTTCTCCGAGGCACGGGGGTGTAACACCGCCAAGTCCCTTACTTCGGAATATTATGAGAAATACAAAAATTCCAGCTTAACCCTTTTTTTGGTCCAGAGACTACAACCCGGCATTAAACGATGTACCTAGTAAAATTGCATTCTTTTTTTTCTTATAATAAATATTCTTTATCTAAGATTTACATAATACCTCGGTGTCCTTTCTCCAGTTATTGGGAACTTTGTCCTTGGTGGCACGTATCCACATCCTCCGTGCTAGCCGTGCCAGAGAAGCTCCCAGCCCTGCCAAGCAGGCAAGTGTGAGTGGCACGCCAGCTGCTGCGTATGCCACGGTTGCGGCTCGTCCGGCCGACGTGCGTGGCGAAACGTTCCCATACCCTGCCAAGAGACCTTGATCATTATAAAAAGTGCGAAAATTCTTATTTCAAAACATTTGAATACATACACGTGAAGTAGTGTTTTTCCTATCATTATTTCATGCAATTTTTTTATGGCAATTATAGTGCAATGCGTCGTTGCAATCTGTGGTAGCTCATATTTTATCGACACCGTTATGGCACCTTACTCCTCATATTCTCCCTTAAACAACAAATAAGGTTTGACTCACTTGCCTCACTATATAGTAAAAAAGGGATAAGGTATACTACAGATTTTCAGCTTTTTTGGGCTGACTCAATCAAACCGGAATCAATAGAGAAGACTGACTGGTCCGTGTTACGTAGTTTAAGAGTGATTTATTTATGGGATGAAAGAGACTAAGCCATATGGTGTTAATGGGTGTCGAACCACCAAAAGGTTCCAATTTATCGTGCAGGTATTCTATGTAAAACCTTATCAGCCTGAATATTCCACATTTTTAATTCCCACTTGCAAATCTAGCACTCTCACAATCTTATCTTTACTTTGTTTATTAAGATAAACGCAAAACATTGTCTACGAGCAAAAGCCATTAACCAAGATACAAAACCAGTCAAGAATTTCTCTTTATACAAGTAAGGAAAGTTATTGTATTATTTAACACTGCTCGTTAACGTCGTTAGAGTTTCAGCAGCGCAGCTACTTAGAGGGCTACTCTTCTGCTTCAGCTTACCGATTGTATTGAGATTTACTGTTTTTCTCTTATGTGCGTATAGTTGACTGGCTTTGAAAGTTCGGTTAAAGCTGATAATATATAACTTATTAAAGTGAACATCTAATAATAAATAATCTAAGTAGTTAATAGTAATGCTGCATTTCAGTAGCTCACAGATTTCATCATGTTCGCTACTAATAACTTTCTTCCAATTCTTCGAAACAGCTAAAGAACATGAACATTACCTATGGTGGTGATTAGCGTGATGCAGTACACTAGCGCCCCGCAGAAGGTCCACCGCGGCTCCGCGACCAGCTCGGAGGCCTCTGCCTGTCGCGCCGCCGCCACTATCGACGACTCGAACTTGCGCAGCTGCTCGTGCACCAGGCGAGTCCAGTTCCTCTCGTACAGCACGTTCAGACGCTCTGGAAAAAAATATGCTTTCTTTTAAATACAAGTTTATTGACAACATACGTTTAAAGGCGATTTAGATTTGCACACCGCCTTCATTGTTGTCTACAGCAGTACACCTTTGTATCACACAGACGCTGTAAGTTGGGACTTGGCAAAAATTCCATTCCCCGCTCTCTACTCCGCACCACCCTCGATGTCGCCAAATTAGGGCGACATCGGGGGAAGTGCGGGGCTACAGAGCATTCTTCGCATTCTTGCCAGGTCCCAACTTACCGCGACCGTGTAGTATATAGTAACGTTACGTTTTATCCGAGTTGAATTATGATCGGAGAGATACCTCTTGCATACCTCCCTAATGTCGCGTTTCCTGTGGTTTGTGAGTAGTTCGACACGCAACAAAAGACTCCAATTGTTCGTTTGCCTTTTTATAATATAAAACAAAAGATTTTAATAATGAGAAATGGTTGGTAAGTTGGACATGAACACTAAACCCCCGATATTAGTAGCGCAAAAGAATGACGATTCATAAAATTAATAGACACATATTTTGCTTGCGTATATTTGGAGAAGGCAAGACAAGTCTGCAAAGATAATCAGTTTCAGTTCAGTCAGTTTTGGCACTCCATATTCTCTGTCTATCCGAAAAGGGTAAATCATGAAGATTGTTTATGTAATAATTATAAATTATCAAGTTTTGGATATTCTCCTCAAGGAAGTGACATAATAGGTAGATACATATATTTTATGATTCTAAGTCTGGAAGTGATAAGTTGGGACCAAATATTCCATTCCCCACTCTCTACCCTCGCACCACCCCCGATGTCGCCAGACTATGACGACATCGGGGGAAGTGCGGGCCTAGCTAGCATTCTTTGCATTCTTGCCAGGTCCCAACTTACCGCGCCCGTAGTAAATTTTCTTAACGGATATAATGCGTACAGATTGAAAAATAAAATTACCCTTGAAGTGTTAACATATGGAAATTCTTGGAACCGTGTCCTTTGTTTGGTACAGGTAATACAGATTATTAGGTACGATCCTTATGTTAACGAAGTTAGACTAATGAATGTCTTTTGTATGTCGGCGCGGTGCCTCAACGACTGGTCCCATGTTAGGGACGGGTCATTCTTCTAGGTGCCCTGTTTACGGATTCAGAGCACACGAACAATCACGTGGTCTTACCCAAAATACGGAACGGAGCACAAATTAAACCTCTTAGGTTGTAATTTATCCTTTCGGTTACCGCGGACGTTCATTGACGTTTCAAAAACACGCAGCGAACACGTGGTCGGTACCGGGAGAAATAATTATTAAAAAAATATAATATTTAAATTTACAATATCCTAAAGAGAACAACGTATTTTTCAGCTCCGACAAATGACTGGAGTGCTTACATAAATGTGGCCCTGAAGAAAGATCTGCGGCGACGAAAGCAACGTTTTAGTGGTAAAGCGTTATGCTGCTGTTACGCTTAAACTGGCTACTGTTTACACGATTTAAAACTGTTTTTATCATACCTCGCCAATGTGCAATTTCAAAGGTTTCTTACTGAGTAAATTCCAGTCTCAGTCATCTTTTACCCCATCCACTTCCCCGCTCACGTTTGTAGCTCATACACTTCAAAAATCATACAAAACATATCAGTGTAGTAGCTACCATGCTCTACGCCGGAATGTGATAGGATTGCCGCCCAATTTATACCACTGCAAAATATCTATGAATTAATAACAGAGTAACAATCAACTCTAACATTAAAACTAATCACATTCGAATTTCTCATAAATTTCACGAGCTTTTAAATGTTAATGGGCAAAGTTATAATTGTTTGATTACTAAGACTTTGAAAAGTAAAAATCTTTACAGCGGTGTAAGTTCGATAGCCGCCATTCCGATTAATCGCTCATAATCCGCTGCCCTATTTACTTTAATCGAAACTGAAAAGAAGCATTTAACTTTTAAAGGCCCTTTCAGCGGCGTTTGTTCGGAAATGTTGCCTTGTAAAATTATAAAGTCTCTATTGTAGTTCATCATAGGCCGATAGCTTTAATATTCCGCCATTCCAAGTTTTATTGAGTTTTTTTTTTGTATATAATATTAGATCCATAGGAAAAAGCACTAACACCCATTATTACCAATATTATTTCCATTGATTCAACCACAATATGTTTAAATGTTTTATCGTTTATTTTGTTCGTCGTAAACAAAAGATTACGCTACCTTTTTACGTTATTCTATAAAAAATCTACTTAAAATTTCAACTTGGCTCCATAAATACAAAGTAAACGTAATAAAATATGATATCAACGTTTACAGGTTGCTGTTATGTAAACGTTTTAAATATTAATAAAAAGTAATTTTGAATCCGAAGAGCCTCGCTTGAGCACGATCTGGATATTATCAGATTGGTCGGCGTTGATTCTCTGATGAGTTCGTGATCGCGCATCGCCTCGTGTGAACACAGTTTTAAATATCAACAGCCTAAAATCGGCGAAGTCCTCGCTGCTTTTTTTTTATAACATTGAGGGTAAACGAACAGTCGCCTCTCGGTGTAAATTGTTTTAAATAAAATTATGTATGTTTTAATGTAATAAAAATTATTATTATTATTATTATTATTGTATCCTTTGCCCACAACCAGCTGCAACGCTTGGGGATTTGCAGTTGTCGGCCTTTCAGATGAAAATAGGCTCTTCGTAAGGCAATCAGACTAGTACGAAAGAGAAACTTCTTGCTCACATTATAACGGTAGTCAAGTCATGTCTGTTGCATTTCCTAATCCGATTGCCTATTGGGACGGTACAGAAAAGAAGTTGTGGCTCAGTAGTCGCTGGTCTATGGTAGTGACAGTAGCCAGTATTTTTTTTATTAGTATTAGTATTAAATTAAAGCTTTGACGGACGTTGAAAAGTTCTATATGACAAGTTGAAAGACAGAAAATGTGCGAGATAATTTTTTTTTAATATTTATCATATTTTTTTAGATACGTTCTGAAAAAATGTAATATTAATAAAAAAACTACTTGTAAAAAGAGATCGCACTTGAAGTAATCAAAAATATAAATCGTAATTTTAAACAGGTGCATAAAAGGTTTCGAAATTCAAAAAGATATTTCATTTAATAAAATAACCCTATAAAACGCGCCATGAATTTGTCGTTTCTTAAAAAGAAACCAAATTAATTGAAGTGTTCGCAAGTTGAAAAAGTTTTTATTGCCTCACCTAATTAGAATTGCCTTTGCTCGAGTTCCATTGGTGTGATTCGAAAAGTTGTCAATTTTATGACTTCCATGGACTAGAGAAAAAACTTACCTTTTTCTTTTACGTATCTTTTTCCTGTGTGTAATAATATATATAATATAATAATATATATGATAAAATGTACCTTTTTCTTTTACGGGCTTTTGATATGTATTTTATATGTATATTATACTACGGTTCTATATTATACAATGTGTTTCAGTATCGGTGTCGGAGACTTTAATGGTATAAAATATGGCATTTTTCATCGACAAATTGCTGTTTGAATTTGTTTTTTCTCTCACGGTTGTAAATTGG
>LUGF01042132.1:123862-137314 GCA_001625245.1 Calycopis cecrops
AAATGCTGTATAACTCTATTTTAAAAAAAAAATTAAAAAAATTATTTCTCCATACTGGTTCATATTTGCCCTATACACTCCATACTAAAGTGTTAGCTAGTGATCTCATCTACATCTCCTTAACAGGATCGGAACATATTACCAGTCACCCTGTATTATTTCATTATCAGGTAAAATAAAGAGGTAAAATTTGTATGAAAGTTTTTAATTTCAAAAGGACAAAAATAAGTGATGATTAGTTTAATTAGGAAATATTTTTTGTTTATTCCTATCGAATATACTTCAAAACTAATGGGCCGTTTTTGATAATTCTTTTACTGTTACATAAAGTTACTTCATTAGGAAGTAGCATAGGCTATATTTTATTACGTTTATGGCGACCAGGCTGGTGCCGTGGGTCGCTTATATTATGAAATAATCACAAGTAATTTATTTCTATTAAAGTCCATTAAAAAAGTGTGTGCTTGAGACCACACAACTGAAGTAAAACTTAATTATTGATTTAATATACAAATTCATTACCATAGTTACAATGACATACCTAACATGTCATTTGATATTTATTTTTTAAATACAAAAAAGTTTTTTTGTTGTTTGTTGTTTGTTGAAATTCAATTTCAATGACAACTTCCATTGGCCTCGCCCGATGTGTGATTTTATGTAATGTTCTCGCCAGTTTACTTACCAAGTTAAGCGCGAGTATAGAAGTTTTATTTCATTTTTTTTTCAGTTTTATTTCAGTTGAATATATTGTAATGTTAATCTTATTATCTTTAGTTTCCTTCGTTTATCTTACCTAACCAAGCAAGCTCTACGCTCTTGACATGTGCCTTTAAAGGAACATTTTGCCACAATCCCTGCCGTAACTGAAATTTGTCCAGGAATAGTAGGTATACCAAATAAGGAATGTGTTTCCAGCTTCAACCAAAGGTCTTGGTGAAATCTAGCATAAACTGGGAATATAATGTATATCGATTTTTTTTGTTATAGCCAACCACTAACATAATATTTTACATATTTCGATGATAATGAGGTCGTCTTTTGTCGTATCCGACAATAGCGTCTCCCGCAGCCAATTAATTTTCGGCCACAATTTGGCGGTATCTAAGCTAGGTCGAACTTTGTTTTTTTATAATCAAGCATTAAAGTTCTTCACCTCCTTCAAATATTAATAGGCTTCTGTTCAAATATTACATAGGGAAGAGGATAAAAATAAAATAAAATGATATCCCTCTCTAAATAAGCTGACGACATCGTTTATTTATCGACGCCCACTGTATTGTGGACGTAACAGAATGCTCCTCGCTACAACACACCGACTCCCATGCCTCACGGTACGCTCATAACTCAAGCTGTCGGCGTATTGTGTTGCCCGACTGGCGTTTCACGATTGTTACAGTCGATAGTTTCAAATGGTTTCGTTATTGAATTTAGATTTAGTTTTTTTGTGTTAATGTTTTAAGTATATTTTGACTGAACTTGAACATATAAATAAAAATATTTGAAAATACACCTCATAAAATGTATTTTTCATCCTAGTGAAATTGGTTATTGTCTCAATTTGAAGAGCTCCTGTCGTAGATGTAAAAAAATAAAGAAGAGAAAATTGAATGATGTAATGAATATTGAATTGAGTGAAATGATATTTCACGTAATAAAGGTTTCATTATTTTTGAGCCAAAAACCTTAAAAATTCTTATAAAAAAGTAGGTTGATAAGGCAAAGATTCAGCCAAGTCACTATAAGTGTTATTTTGTTGATGTTAGTGTTGTTAAAATAATCTAAAAACAATCGACCATATTTTTACTCATACATACTAGATATACACAAATTATTGTTATGCAGGTGTTCTGCTCTTCTTTAATGGAAAGTATCAAATTGTACGAAACACGTCAGCATATCTTTATCGTAGCATGCGAGCGAGAGGAACTGGTCTGATTTAACTGCAATGCAGCATGGCTCTATTTCCTACAATGTTCATGCACTACTTTTCTATACATTCTTTAGGGATTGCTGACCTTTTGGTCCAATGGTACAACTATCCTATACTTCCTGACATAAATTATGCACAGAACCGACTTTACGTACTTCCTAAGAGTGAAAGTAATCTCGTTTCTAAGCAAACCACGCTACATAATTATTTAATTAACTTTTCTAAAAATTTTTTTTCTAAGATTCCAAGAGATCAAGATTTTGATTTTGTAAGCACAATCTGGTGAAGAACATATTCAATCCCAGATTTATTTATGATAGATTAATATTTAATAACGCTAACTCAGTTTATTTGATCAAATCAGCA
Organism: Calycopis cecrops; assembly: GCA_001625245.1. Taxonomy (NCBI): domain Eukaryota; kingdom Metazoa; phylum Arthropoda; class Insecta; order Lepidoptera; family Lycaenidae; genus Calycopis; species Calycopis cecrops. The sequence goes on from LUGF01042132.1 coordinate 126,162, forward strand.
GTAATGGAGGACGTTTAAGACGGGCGAGATGCTGCGATTCAGGGAATTGTGTGTCGTTACGCCGGGAACGACGGGCCCATAATACTAGACAATAGATGATATAAAGGGACATTTAACAATCTCCATACTTTTATTCAACAGCTATCAGTGATTACAACACTTTTGATTACTATTCTGTCATGATTTGGGTATATTAATCATCAACTACACTTAACAACATCAAGTGTTCTTAACTGTGATCAGTAACCCTACAACATTTTTAAGTGTATATGACGTGCAATGAACTCTGTTAGGACTCAAACAGTTTCACTGTTAACTCTTGTGGATCTATACAAATGAATGGGTGGTGTAAGGTATTTAATAACTCTATTTAAGATCGTCAGCCGGTAGTAACTGTTACTAGCTACCTTATAATTGCTTTTCATGCCTATTGCTTCTTAAAGCTATGATACTTATAATAGTAAGTTATATATGGTTTCCGACTAACTCTATCTATGCTAACAACATAAGTATTCATAAATTTCTTTGTTACTATTATCCGCCTTGAGGGTTTGATTGTCAACCCCTATCCCCAAGAATTTAATATTATTATGAGAGCTCTAGTAGACTATTTATAACCCTATAAGGCCTAAAAAGGTTGCCCTTAGCGCCAAAATATTTGTTGGGAAGTGATCCCGTGATTTCAATAATGAACCTTCTAACTTAATAGGATCAACGCAACACAAAGTAAATTGCTTTTTCGTTTTACTCTGTTGTTACCTTTTATATAAAACGTTCAAATAAATGTACACAGCATTCAGTAAGATGGAATAGACAGTCGATCGAGTAAGTTTTACCATTTGTTCTAGTGATTAGTTCTAAAAACAAAGAAATGTTCAGTTCTAAGAGCAAAGTAGGAGAACTAGTGGTGATAATAAACTTTCACGAGTACTTACTACAATTTTGTGGCTCTTGATATTGTTGAACTAGTGAAGACTAAATCCCATAAGTTCTATTGTAGAACTGTGCCCTAGTGACAACAAATACTTGAGTTGAACACGATCATTGTTTGTACCACATAGTTTGAGATAAAAAATAAGATATATTAAACAGAGATTTATTGACAGTCAATAGTATTTGTCACGTCCAAAGGTAACATGTCGATTCAACAATAGCTCTCCCCTCCTCTTCTACAATGGACCACCAACCGCATGACATGTGACAGAATACATAAGACGGCATCGTGTGAGTAAGAGGTTCCTAAATCCTAGCTCAACTCGTCTGTAATACAGCAAAGCTCTACTTCACAGAAAAAATAGCCAAGTTAAGTCAGGTTCTCTAGATCAAGTTGCAATTTATTTCATGTTAAAATCTTCCAATTCCGAGACGTTTCATTGCAAATCACAACTTCTATCTTAGAAACGTTATGATGTATGATGTATATATCCGGATATATCCATGATAATCGTCAGCCGGGGGACGTCCACTGCTAGACATATGCCTCCCCCATAGACTGCCATAGGTATCGTCACGAAGTATTATAATAAGTAGTGGACCCGCGAAGATCAATATTCGATCTAGCTGAAACTTTTTGTAATGAAAAACTAAATACCATATGACATCTTGCATTGTAGCTAAGGTAAATAATTTATGTAGACTTTTCAACACTTGCAAAAGACACATAGAAACTTCATCAAAATTACGTGTATCTGATATACCTATCAGTGTGTCAAATGTATGGTAGTGTGTGAAAAGTTTTATTTATTAAATTAAAATGCTTTGTAAACATTATTATTAAAATATATTAAGGTTCTACACTTCTCTTTCACTTAAACTATAAGTGTGCCAAATTTCATACTCCGTCCGCGCAATTTTCGTAAAAACGTTCCAAAAGTTTTTGCTTCGCGTATTAATATATAAATATTATATGCAATTCAATTAAAACGTATCAATTGTGCACTACTGTAAACAGGCCGTGTACCTGTAAACAGTAAACACATGCTACTGTAAACAGGTAGAAATGAGACCGAGTAATGACGTGATGTTTTTAATAAATATATCCATTTCATCGACATGACACTTTTCACGGCGTTCATTATTTCCAGTCACTGCCTGTGTCTATCAAATAGATTAATAAAAATATATCAGAATAAACACAACTGCATATTGGATGTTTTGATTGAATTTTGTATTCGTAATGTTATATACCTATTATATATTGGAATATGTTTAATCTTTTTTAAGGGTATTCAAAAACCAACACTAATTAATTATTATAGTGAGCACCTCCATGATTAGGCTGCGTGATACAGCACTTAAAATATACATTTAAAATCTAAATAGTTTATTGAATATGTTAACAGAAAAGCATCAAAAGGAAACAACAAAATATGTTCAGAAATTTAATTGATTATTTTGTCATGTTTAATACATCGAACACATCTAATGTTATGATAGAAAAAGGTTGAAAGTAATGGCAGCCATCAAATCGAAGGGAAATACATTTTTACTGTGAATACAATCCATTTGAAACGTTAGAAAGGATAAGTACGGTCGCCAGAAAAAAGTTGGCCTTTACTCTTTTGTGTTATTTGACACGCCATTTTATAAGTATGTTTCAATAAAATCGGCATTCGGGACTTGCGTTTCATTCCTTTGAAGGCTTCACGTTAAATAATAAAAGTGTAATTGTATTGTATTTTTTAAAGAAGAATCCTTCAATATTTCCTTCGAAAAAATAAATACCTGTTTTTTACGCGCCTTTGTCAGCGTGATGGTTTTTTTATTGAAATTCAACATATGCTTTTTCCCCACATGAAAGTTACGCACAAAAACTTGTGAAAGAATTTGAATTTAATATTTAAATTACTTTCATCCTGAAATAAATTATCGAAAATATTTCAATAAAATAATATTCATGTTTAACTTAACATAAAAATAATATTCATGTTTAATATGAATATTATTTTTATTCATTAATTTACACTAAGTATATTTTTGTAAAGGTAGGTATATTTATGTATGATTGACAATAGACTTCATAATCTGTTTATTGAATTGAAGCTTTAGAATGCCACAGGAAACGCAAATATTTTTAAATAAGAATAGACATTTACATACTTAGTTTTGAAAGATTTTTGTTTTCTCATTTCTATACAAATTTAACAAAGTATTGAAATTTACATAAAAAATTAACTTGAAATAATCGTGTCTTTGTACAAAAATTAATTAATTTTCCGTCGGTGCAGAGAAGGTACTTCTTAATCAGTCCGAGGGGATCCCGTCGAGATTTCATTAGCCACTCCCGCGGGTAAATATCCCGTTAAGACGTAATGAGTAGCTCCAGATATCTCGATCATTTGTAATTCTCTGAGATATCCTTTTCGATAACTTTGTATCTTACATTCAATATAAAAATAGTATAATAATATACAAAAATATATGTATGTATATTCCTAATTTTGTTGTCGTCCAAGAAAAGAAATAAGTAGTCCTAATTTTCACGATAAGCAGGCGGCCTGAAATGGATATGAGTGATAGAAGATTGGTCGTGATAGCGTTTTTTTTTTAATAGGCCAATGATTCATTTCATATTATGGTGCCTACAGGGGAATAAATGAACCATCAGAGTTTTTGGATGCCATTTGGTGAATACCGACCGCTATTACCGTCCGCATATACAGGACCCTTGCCATCTCTTACCTTCTCCTCCCAATGTTAGGTACTCACAAACTATAATATGAAAGAAAATCATCATGACCTGCTTTATACGCTTTTAACCTCTTGATAGTCGAACAGCAGGGCATATTTTTAAAATAAAAAATTTATTTATATTAACACACATGGGATATACCATTAATATTCAACGACTCTAAATAAAGAACGCTAAGGCGACGGATCACCTTTGTTTCGCATCTAAAATTTTGAACATATAAACCTCGTCTTAGGATACGTTAATGTTAAATGTAAATGCGTTAATGCTTGAATGGCTTGAATTTAGTTTAATTGAAGCATGTTCGAACGTGACCATAAAAGCTAAATCATAAGCAGTAGCTATACATTGAGCATTGCGCCCGATTCGAACACGGCTACACTATATAAAGCAGTTGAAGTAAATCTAAATTCACATTTTATTTAGTCAAACTTCTTATCCACCCATGATTTCTTAAATTTTTGCACATTGTAATAAATAGAATGTTGCACATTGTGGGTAATAATACTATTATGACGGATTTTATCGCGGTTTATTTAAGTACTTTACGGTCCCTAACAGTGAGTTTGGTCCATGTCATTAAATAGGATTTGACAAAACACGAATTCTCGTTAAATAACACCGATTCCGTCCAAAAACTATCCGTAAGCCTATTGTCATTAGAAAATATCTTAAATTTCAATAGCTAAGAGGACAGGATACTTCATTCGGCTTGGGTCTCAGTAATAAACATAAACAAATCAAAAATCAAATGTAATGCTTCAAGGTTGCAGGATATAATAAGGACATTTTGCGTTAATCGGAACAACAAAATATTTATAAATCTTCGGAAACTTTGAACAATTTGTGACATCAGGACATCTGTCACCTGTGAATATCCCACCTGTGACCATATTTGTTGTAAAGATTCTTAAACATCGGAATTGTAAAGTACTCAAAATAAACCGCAATAAAATTCGTAATAATTAAATAGTTTTATTACAATCTTATCCCCTTATTTGTCAACTTTCTTTGCAAAACTCTTTAGATACGGACCTATACGACGGAGATGTTGTATGCATTATCAAAACAAACATACCTTTTTCAAATAGTGTTACGGATGACAGGCTTTTATTATTTTAGGGCCCGGTATACCCGTATAATGTTCGCAAAGTAGGCACTTGATAATATTACATACGCTTCCCAAGATTTAGTTGGGCTTGAAAGGAGATTAACAATTCAGATAAGTTTTTTGCGTAAAGGTCAACCATTGTTGTTTATGAATTAGAAATTTAGTTTAGTTAAATGCATAGAAATAAATAAATTGTAGAGCAGTGAAGCTCTTTATACTATTACACACAATCAAAAGTGTTCGCTAACATATTATGTTAGTTGCCAATTGTGGTAGCATTCATTTAAAATAATAATTTAAAAGTGATTTATTTTTAAATCATAATTACATTGTAGGGTTTTTTATTATTATAAGCTAGTTGTTCTCACAGACATTGTCCTGTCATAATGGGCTATTTTCCTGTATTAAAAATACAAGCTTATTGAATGTAATCTTTAATTAATATGATTTATGAAGTCATTATGTAGTGAAATAATTAGTAAATAATCAATATTTCATTTTAAAATCAATTTTTAAAAATACGTATTTTTATTCATGAGTCACGTGATACGAAACGACTTGAAATTGATTATGACGTCAGTATTGCGTGAGCTCTATGGTACCGTAATATGCGTAGTAACTAAGTTGTCAATTGTCATTTGTCAAAAAGTTGTAGGTCATAATTTTAATATTATGGTCACTGTTAGACATCCTTCACATTAGGTCGCGAGCAGCGCGACAGCAGCGCGGCAGCAGCGCGACGGCAGCGAACACCTTCTCATTACAAATACAACCGCGCGACTTAGGGTGGTCAGTGCATTTCAATAATGGATGCCAACGAGGAAACATCATTGTTACTCCTGTTTTTGTTGGCTCTTCTATTCTATTCTAAACATAAAAGCTATAGATTGTTGATCAGTTATTAAAATGAAATGCCTTCCAAGAAGGAAATGTCTCCATTTACGAACTGCTTCTATAATGGCATTAGCTTCTTTCTCGATTGACGAGTGACCACGTTCTGTATGCGATAGAGTTCTTGAAAAATAAGCGACAGGTCGTTCATTCTGTGAGAGAGTTGCAGCTATTGAATGCTCTGAAGCGTCTGTTTCTACAGTAAATATTTCATTATTATCAATAGCTGTTAAAGATGCTTTAGCGATCTCGGACTTTAAAGTTTCAAAACTCTCTATTGCTTCTTTATTTAAAGGAAAATGCGTACTGTTTAATACATAGTTTTATATGGTATGAAAAATTCTGAATCCATTTGGAATAATGAGCTAACATTCCCAATGCGCGTTTAAGTGAAGTAATGTTAGTTGGTATAGGGAGTTCCAAAAGAGGTTTTAAGCGCTCCTGTTTTATTACATTATTTTTAATAGTATAGCCCAAAACATTTATGCAGTTAGAACTAAATTTACATTTATCTTTGTTCAATGTAAGTTTATATTTTTGTACAGCATTCATGAATTTGTTTAAATTTTCATCGGTTAAATGTACAGGACAGCAGGTAACACTGGCTCGCAGCCGACTGACCGCACGCGGCTGCCGCGCTGCTGTCCGCTATGGCAATCACGTGTCGCGCGGCTGTCGCGCGGCTGTCGCGCTGCTCTTTTTTAGTATGGAAGTTTGCCGCCTGTGAACAGCGCGACTGTCGCACTGCTGCTGCCGCGCTGCTCGCGACCTAATGTGAAGGCGGCCTTAAATGTTGATACTTAGTACAAATGTTTGTTATTACAAAGAGATTACAAAATAAACAAATGCTAGATATGAAATAAGTCACATACATAAGTCATTCACTACTTGACATTTAGGATACAGAATATCTACGTCACAGGACGCCATTTTGCTTAAAGAAGCGTTTTCGCGGGTCTTAAAAATTTTGAATTTTGAATTTAAAATTTGAAAGTAAATACTTGTCAGAATAAAAAATAAAAAAATGTATAAGTTCATTGATCACTGATAAACATTCTGGAGTGATTTTTGAAAACTTGGAAAATAGCCCATTAGAGAATTTGTTACCCGTCACGTGTATACGTATTACGTAGCCGCGATATTAAACAGGTACCCTGCTAAATTATTGAGATTATTCCTTATCCTATTTTTATCAGCAGACAAAAATTTTAAATTAGATTAATTGTAATTTTTTTATGTATTCAAAATTTTTATCTTAACAAAAAAATGTGGGCAAGTATTGTACCTGTGACCCCAGTAGTTATTATATGTCAAGTATTGAAAACATAAGTAGAATGTTACAACATTAGTGTAGATAAAAAATATTACGAGTCTGCTTCAGCAATAAACAGCACAGGAAAGTGCTAACTCGTAATAGCTCTGCAGCGCTACAAGTGTGCGCTACTAAATCTCGGTAACTATTTCTTGATATTTTTAATATCTCGCTTCATTCGGCGGCCCCACTACTAGTTTTTTTTTAAATTTATAGTATTAGTGGTCCACGATCCGTTTACATTTTTTATGGAGTAACGACGCCGATAGACATCAACATATTAATTTTTTTAGATTATCGCGATTATTAATTATATCTTAAACTAATACCGGCATAATATAATTAATTAAGGGATAAAGGCGTGTTACAGCCCCGGGCCCGGGTCTAGATGTTATTGATTTATTGGCCCTGCGGTCGCGTGAAATTTATACGTTACACGAAACACATGGGTCAGTCGAATATTCAAATAATTTTCAGAGTAAACATAGGCATTCATCTTAAACCAGACGAAATGCAACAGTTGTGACGACATAACTTTGCAGCAATACGACTGAATGGCCCTGCCTCTTACTTGATTGTTTCCTGGGAGCTGGCGATCGCATTAATCACCTCCTGAGGGGCTGTCACTGAATGGTCAAGCGAAATGAGTAGTACGTTACACGAAACATGCAATGGGCAGCTTTATATTCATATATGATTATCATTAACTTCACTTCACACTTTACTTTGCTGACTCGATGTAACCGCTGATGATTTTCTTGTAATCGCAGAAGTTTTTTGCTATTAAATTGAAAATGGTTTAGAAAAATATTAAAACTCGCTTTATAGGATTTTATTAAACTTTATAAGTCCTTCTAGCTGAATTTCGGTTTGATAAGACTTTGTAAGTCCCACTAGCTGAATTAAGGCTAATTATCGCCTTCTCTCCTCTTCTCTCTAGAGACTAACCAACTTTTTTAAATTTAGAGATTGCTGCTTGTGAGAAGTAATGTGGTATTGCCGCATATTGTGGAACTGAGCTGGTATGACGTTTTTTTAATACTATTTTCACTTTTAATTAACATACAAACTTTCACATCCTACTAATATTATACAATTATAATACTAACATATTAATATAATACTAATATAATAAATACTAATATATTATACAAACATTTTAAATAAATATATTCCATAATAAATAAGTCGTCGTCCGATGAAGTTGACGACATGATGGTCACTACAGGCCGATTTCGGCGCCGAAAACCTGCTTCTTTATAAGTGAGCCCATAAGATAACATTGCAAACGTGTCGGCGCGGCGACTCGGCGCCAAAATTGTCTGCGCCGGGAACCTGCTTCTTTATAAAAGCACCCTTACTTAAAAAACTGATAATCCATATAAACATAACCTGTATTGCACCCTCTTAGGGGAGGAATATCTAAAAAATTCTTAGTCGCTTGTATAATAAAAGGAATCCCTGTACCAAATTTCAAGTTTTTAGGTTTATATATTTAGGCTGAAATAAAACATAATTACCTAAGCTCAACGTGTTAAAAAATGTTACCAGCAACATAATGTCATTGATCACGTTGAATAATACAAACACGAAAACCATCTGAAAGTATCATATTCTTTATAAAGGTAAATTGGACGACAAATTGCGAAGTTTTTACACGCAAGCTTGTCGTTAGAAATCCTCTATTGTCTACGGTTACATAAAACATAATAAACAGTATGTCATTTTCGATAATCATCACAATATCTATTATCACAGTCTATATTTCTTAAAATATTGTTGCTAAAAATATATTTTTTTTTAGCAAACATACTGGTTTACACGCTTTAGAGACTACTATGGATGTAGTCTCTAAAGTTTATGGATAACTAAATTTAACCGTAGGATACTCTCGGATATTAATCCAGGTCCGATTATAACGTGTTATGGAAATTTAATAACAGTCCGAAGTGGAGATGATGGAAATGATTCTCCGCTTGCATCGGCACTTTCCTCTAGTCACGTCAGAATTCTGATTAGAAGATCAGAATAAGAGTACGACCCATGAGTATAAAGTTACATATTATGTCGTGTCTAGCACACGACATATTTTAATACTCATGAGTCCTTCTAGAACGTAGTAAGTATCTAGTAGATTGGCCAACCGTAGCCGAAAATCGGTTTCGAGGACATAATAATTTTGTTCCGAATTCGTCCGGTATATATTGATGGGATAATATATTATCTGCTTGTTCTGTTATTTAAAATCCTAAAGACCTTTGTCCTTAATTCCAGAGAAAATAAAGTCCCGACCTTTTTTAAAATTGCAAGGCTTTGTGGGATATAACGCATAACATCCGTATAATGGTTATGGGAAAATTTTACACTCGTTTTTATATTTTGTTGTGAGCTTCCATGACCTCCAAAGTGAAAACGAAATTCTCATAGCATTTTTTTGGCCATCTGACTGTACGCTTATCGATCTAAAATCAGACAAAAGACGATAAAGGACTAAGGACAACAGAGATAATACAAAAAAAAACGAAGCTTGACCATTTATAGTAACAGAAAAAGAAATCTTTAGAAGCTTAAACTGTAGTTTTCGCTAATAGTAGTTATTTTTAGTATTTTTGTTTGTTATTGTAAGTGACTGTAGACTATAATATCACTTGCGTAGCTACATACGTAGGACAATTTCATCATTCGAACACGCATGAAACGCGTAATCGCAGTCATCAATTATTTTTTTATAGCTACGTTTTACTTTTCAAAAATTTTATTGCAAGATTTTTAATCGTAAAAACTTTGGCATCAGCTGTCAACTCTGATCTGTCCGACTTGTCCTACTTCCACTTGGCATATGTATATGCAACACGTATTAATAATATCAGTAGGATAGGTGCCGTCGGTGTCTCACTGACACCAGGGTGTCAATCGTGTAAGTCAATCAAACGAGGTCGCTTCGTGCAAGTACTGCATTGCACTCACGACAATAACGACCTAATGCGGACATATCCGCCTTTATCAGTTTTCCATCAGGTCTGTAAGGGTACAAGTTATGGAATATGATTTACGAATAGTAAGATAATATACGGACGTAAAATTACAGTTGTGCTCTGTCGTTTCGTGTAGTGTGTAAGTAGCTGGTGGCCAATGCAGGGTGGAGGAGGAAAGAAGCCAACGCATCTGTATAACCTCTATATGGATGTGTATGGGCGTCGGTAGTCATGAAAATGACTTCGACTTTTTTTGCCCTCCTTTTGTATTAAAAAAATCAGTTTTGGTAAGGTCAATTAAGCTATACTATCGCCCTTTGAATGGCGAGTTTTCTGTGGCTCATTGAAGGGATGGGGTAAAAGCAAGGCAACGCATTTGCATTACATTTGTTTTTTTATTTGTTTATCAAAGCACAATCAATCAAAGCCAGTAAGGCGGCAGCCATTAACATGTTCCCGGATACGCAATGTCCTCCTTCAACCTATCCCCCAATGGGTCCCCAGAAGCTGTTAGCCACTCGACATTATAGCTATCACATAGTAACTATATATCTTTTTGCCCACCTATGTTATAAAAATTCAATATATTCCAAACTACTAGAGAGCAAAGATACAAGATAGTTATAAGTATAATATTATATTTTCAATTAAAATGCAAGAAACAATAGTACATAATCACAAAATAGTTGGTACTAATAAATTGTATACACCACAGACATTGCTACGTTTGAGGTAACTAATAACGAAGTTGTGATTTAATTTCCAATAAATTAGCTAATCTGAGAGTAAACGTGGCTCGTTTGACAAAGTTATTATTTACGATTACTAACTACGTTCTGAGGTACACGGACAACATGTTCAATCTGATGTATTATGTACTCAGATGTTTTAGTGAGATGTGGAGCTACAGAACTGCAGACCAATCAGGCCTGAGCATTTGGAAGTCTTTATAAATATACTGTCGATCAGTGTTACAAGTTAAATAAACGGCATTTTTAATTTCCTCTGCTTGGCCTTTAATATTATAAATAATTACTAGAGTGCGCGCAAGATAACCTTGCGCGCGGCCGAAATTGGAACTAACTCGTGTCCGCTGTCTTGTCGTTTACGTCAGGTGTATTGTATATTGCATATTTGACAGGTAATTATTAAGGCTGCCATAACAATTAAACT
>LUGF01042132.1:153442-167022 GCA_001625245.1 Calycopis cecrops
TGGCGGACGAAATATTTAGCCGCAACTAAATATTTCGTCCGCCGACTTTTATTCATGACAAATCAATATAGGTTTTATATATGTAAATGAGAATTGTTTTCCTTATGTACATATCTAAGATTCCTCTGTTTTAGATAAATAAAGATTGTTTTATGTGTGCGATGAATATGAATTAAATTAAAATAATACTAAACGGAAACTGTAAATGCAGATCCAGCAAAAGCCTACAAATTGGGTTCTGAAGCGTGAACTGGGCCCCATTCATAGACCAAGAAATGGAAACTTTAGGAAATCCATTGTCCCTTTGTGCTGGATATTATATCAGTTGTCTAAGCACTATTGGCAAAAGGATTAAATTATTTACCATTGGCATAGGGAGGATAGTGGCTTACTTTCAAGCAAATTGGTTTTTGAAGTGAATTGAAAAAAAAACCGGACAAGTGCGAGTCCGACTCGCACACTGAGGGTTCCGTAATCCAAACGTAATGCATGATTTTCAGTTATTGTTACTTTACGCCTGCCGTTTAAGTTGACAAACTTAAATAAGCGGTTGCTCACATACATTTAGTAGGCAACGAATTACAGTTATAAGTTGATAATGATTTTTCCAATGATCTACATATAATTTACTAGTTTCAGATTTATAATTATGTGCTATAAGTTCATACTTGTTGCCAAATTTCACAACTCCAGGTCAACGGGAAGTACCCGATAGGTTTTTGGTTTTCGACAAAGTACGGTTGCATACAAAATTTGTGCATAATTGGCTATAACTTTCTATTGCGTTAACTTAGAAGTGTGATTTTTTCAAGGCATCAAGACGTAACTGACCTCCGTATTTGACACTCCAAATTTTAGCTTAATCCCTTTACGCGTTTTAGAGAAAAAGGTCTTGACAGACGTACAGACAGACGTAGAGACGGACAACAAAGCGATCCTATAAGGGTTCCGTTTTTTCTCTTTGAGATACGGAACCCTAAAAGAAATGTGCCATCGACACGAAGAAGAAGACGGCGAATTGGTCGGTCTCGACAGGACAAGTACTTATGGAGAGGTAGGTATCTACTCTCTCGGTCATGTTAGCTATCTCGGCTGCAATGAAGCCATGACTCTAAATCCATCACATACCACGCAGGGTTACATTTACATTGGATGTCTAGAATGTGCATAGACTCTTTTGTTGGAGTTTTTTGTAGTCTATAAATGAAGTTGTTTTATTAAGATTTTATGTTAAGGCGAGCGAGAGCTACATTCCCGGTCATCCCGTAATTCTGTGTAAATATATGATTTTTGAGATTTTTGTTAAATACCTGCGCGAAGCTGTAGCGGGTAGCTAGTACATAAATAAACTAGTTTGTTTGTTTTCCTACAATATTGTGCAAAGCTAAATTAAAACAGCATTCGCATCACAGACCAACTTCGGGCAGCGCATAATATGTCCACTGTCTGCATAACTTTTGTGACGCACGTAAACAACAACAACGTAACAGTTGTTACGTATGGTCACAGACTGGATATGAACATAACCTTCAGCTGTATATAGCATTTTGGGCCAAGGTCACGGCTTGATGGCTGGTGACATGTGACGAATTAGTTTCGTCTTCGTCTAGTGTCTGAGATATTACGTAAGAAAGTTCGCAACGTTTATGTTACTCTTGGTAGGTATATCTTTAGCTATAAATATACTTTTTAGATAAGTGACTTTAATAAAAGGAAAAAGAAGTACTCTTTATGCTTTTAATATAATGACCGCTGCAAAGAGGGAAATGGTACTATGAATAATACTTAATAAGTAAATATACTTAATATGAAGTTGATAAGATTTAACCTTAGTGAGGTTTTGTTTTGAAAAACAATAAATAAAATAGCGGAAAAAACCCTTTAATCTATTGATTGTTTTTGAAGTATTTTTATTACTCTTAAGCGATATAACTGTTGATTTAAACAGTAAGTCCACTTTTCCCTAAGAATCCATCTGATATCCGAAACTTAATATAATTTATTAATAATATTATTGGAATAATTACATTACTTTAATCACATACTAAGTAAAAAATATTTTAATTGATATTATTTTATAAATTTAAGAAATTACAAAAGTTATACATACACGACCTTACGGCGGGATACGAACCCGCAATCGTTGACGTAACCCGCGTCAAAGTCAAATGTACAGAAATGTATTAAATCACAATGGTAACTCCAATGGTCCTCAAGGTTAAATAATTTTTTATTCACGGCACGGCTCTTTTTGAATTTTCACCAATCTTCAATAAATAGCATAATATTATTACAAACTCCAATGAGATCCTAATTTGAAATATAAATATTTTTTCTGTGAAGGCTTGTCTTAGTTCAGTCCAAAAATCAATTAAATCTCATTTAGTAACAATTAATGTCTTTGTATACCTGTAACATTTTAATAGACTTTGTATAAACAGTATGTATATATATGAGTATGGAAAATATATTTTTTTAAAAATAGAACGAAACGAAACAAATGAACTGATTTTGATATAATATAAAATACTGATACGTTCTTAAGTTAGTTAGTATCCTCTTTGATACAAACAAACATAAAATATCTTTCCTCTAAACTATGAGTCAACATAATATAGGTAGAATGTAATTATTAATATATTCATAATAACATTTTTTTTTCCTACAGATGAGTAAGTACTTATCTGTATAAAAAACAAAATACTGAATAGAAAAGCGTTGATTCAAAACGAATTTTCCCTTAAACGTTTCAATGATACAGCAATTAGGGTAAGAAACTCAACGGCCACGGCTCATACAATCTTCGGAAACCTCTGGAACTTTATTATCACAAGTTTTGAAAGCAATTAAAGCATTTAAAGTTGATCGCTCTGCCACAAGAACTGCCAACACTCGGTACGAGAAACTCTTGAATAACTATTGAAAGAACTGATTGAGAGAAAGAGTAATTTTATTACGCGTGAAAAACGGTCCAACTTACATTTTTATAAATTATAGGCCGGCTAAAAACTAAAACTGTTTATAGAAATCTGCAGCGGTTTAGATACACAGCGCGAGTTTATAACGTGTTTTTCCTATATTTCAAAATTTTACGCGTACAAAATCGTGGGTAAAAATATAACAAGAGGACCTTATCTCGTTCGATTCTCGAGAATCAAGTGGAAAGTCGAAAACGAGTAAAATGCTGGCTATGCACCTCAGTATTACCCACGTAGCTTTCAAATATGTGATAATATAGCGATAGATAAAAGTTAATTTTATTATTACTTAATATTATATTGCTACCTATTCTCAGACCTACCGAATATACATAATATTATAAAAAATCGTTAAACTTGGCACGAGAGTTTTGTATAACATTTTATTTAGAAAGACTACTGGAACAGCGAGAGTGCGGTGACAGTTTTGACGTGTTCAGCGGGACCGCACCGTGACCAAAACGACATCCTGACGTCACGCTACAGTGTGTGACGTGACAACCGGATATGAATTCTAAACCAAAAGTTTCCTGCTGATAAAAATGGCAAACTTGTCTCGAAAATAATTTCCGATTATCTGTAAACATAAATTATAGAAAAAGTACTTGATTTTTGTAATTTAACGAGTGTCGTACCACATTGCAGTCGAATTAACCTCTCGATAAAATAATCCTTAAAGTGACAGTTACGTTGTCGTATTACTTACAATTTGAAAGTTTCCTGTGCCCCAATAGTTGGGAGAAAAGTAAATAATGCATCTACACAAAAATATTCACTGAGAATTTAAAGTACTTACGTAGCTATTTAAAGTTACACATACTCATAAAATAATTTTATCATATAACTTTTTAACCTTTATAAACATTAGTGGGAAGATAACTAAAGTAGGTAATATAGATATAGGTACAATTGTAAATACGAGTACAACATTAGCGACTATCAAACATCAATCAGTCATAACTAGGGACTTCAAAAAGGCTCGACAGGTTAACCCCTCTTAATCTATTCCACTTGAGCAATTATTACCTCAAGCTTTCAAATGAGTATATCGGGAGTGTTGGCTGGAACGTGGCTATCAGATACGTACCTAATATTAAGGTTAGATGTGTTGACGATCTGCCAGACAGAAATTGAAAAGCGCGTTACACTGTGCAATTTTATAATGTCTTTAGTGCTTCTTGTGACTTTAGTTTACGTGATAGCGTTGTGAAGGTTAATGATTTTAAGGAGCCATTTTAATTTTTTTTTAATATTCAAAGCCACTTCATTTCAATTCAAATCAAACATTGTTCAAAAACATACCAAGGGTAATAATGCTTGACATTGCAAGCATATTTAGCTGCAGAAGTGGAGAGCATGGATAAAAGTATTACTAGGATGTAACAGTCCTTAATCAGGAAGCAGACGTTCTTTGGCCCTAGTACTTTGTAGTATATATACTTATATATATTGTATATCAGATTATGGGTTACAGTACAGTTTCTCAAGAGTCCACGTGTGTATGTGCACCCGTTTTACATGATAATTTGTATAGTTGTGGTATCATTAACTAATATATTTAAACATTGAGAGAAATTCGCTAAACAACATTATTGATTTTGGAGTTGCTTCTAACTGGAAAGTTTTATGATAAGAATATCGCTTACATCGGCTGTCGTAAAAAAAGATGATAATAGCGTATAAATCGCGTACATTGTAAAAGGATAGACATCTGAATAGGTACTTTATTTGTACAAACGAATGTTGAAACCTTTTTCAAAGGGATAGTAATCCATTCTCACTTGGCAATATAAAAATATACTTGCTAACTTGTGTACATGTATATAATACTTGGTAACTTACTGGAGATGATGGATTAACTTTACTTGTGTTTTTTTTTATTTCTTCAATCTTGTCAAATGTACAATGCATGAGACACAAACCGCATTATTAAACTGATGTTTGATGGTTTAGGTCTTCAGGTATAAGGTTTGTATCGGGCTAAGTCCAGATCCATCCAGCTACTGACCAATTGCGATAACTTTCTTGATTTCCAAAGTTATGGAATCCATCATTAACTTTCAGCTTTTGCGAAATTTAGATCACCAATTGGTCAGCGACCGCCAGTGCGGTTTCCGCCGTGGACGATCAGCCAGTGATCTTCTATCTTACTTTTGGCACCGATGGACGGAGGCAGTTAAGACCAACGGGGGAGCGATTGGCGGTTAGTTTGGATTTAGCAAAGGCCATTGATCGTGTTTGGCATAAAGGGCTCCTTTTAAATCTCATATGGACTTCCGAGAAAATTATGCTATTGAGTCACCAGTTTTTTGATAGATCGCAGCATCAATGTTTTCGTCCACAGTGCATGCTCCAACCTCAAACCTTTAAATGCTGGTATTCCCCAAGGCTGTATTCTCTCTCTCCTACGCTGTTCCTTTTTCATATCAATAACATGCTGTAAACTAGCGGCCTTCATTGTTATGCGGATGTCAGGATCGGAGTCGCTTTACATACTGACTGCACCAATATTTCCCGAGAACATGTCACCGTGTATCGGAATCGGCTTTATTGTCAAAAGTTTTGGAATGGGGCCGACTACATTTAGTCCACTTTAATTCCCACAAGACAAGTTTGCGCGTTTACAACAAAAAGTCACATCTCGTCATATCTCCTCGATTCCGAATTACTCATCTAAAGGCCACAAGTAGGATCGGAATACTTGTAGTCAACACATTATCGAACAACGTTCTGTTCCACGGTCACTTGGTAAATGAGGCTAAACTTGCTTGAAAGAGGTTGGGTGTGCTCTGTCCTCCACCCGACCCTCTGAATCAGCAGATGGCGGCGTGGATTCGGACGACCGGCGTGGTATGCTCCGTTGGAGCATTAGGACCAGGGGTAAGGATGGGAACCTGACCCCATTGCACGGTTCCAACGTGGAGTTAGAGACTGTTCAAAGGCAGCCGGACAGTCCCTAAGGAGGAGGAGTCTGGCCTTTTCTCAGAGGCCAGCCTGTCGCTGGAGGCGCCCTGTTGCTTTCAGATCCGGGGCCCTCCAATCATAGCAGCTGAAGGCAACCGCAGGGGTTTAGTCGATAGGGGGAACCCAGTAATTATCGTGCCCGACACTGTACCCGGTTGAGCTATCCGGGCTCCTGGGTAGCGTGCGTAAAGGCGTGCGTCAACAAAAAAAAAAGGGTGTGTGTGCACACTAGGGAAAAATAGTAAATCACGCCAGTCCATCGACTGAAGCATTACAAGGTGCAGGTACGACCGCACCGCATTCAACGTAGAGCAACTCGAATCTTTGTTAATATTGGTATTTCCAGGCAGTTCTATCCTTTAGCCCTAAAGAGATTTATCGGTTCTCCATGCACCTTTAACCGTATTTTCAATGGGAGTGTTCCGAAGAATTGTTCGGCTTAATACTAGCAGCTGAGTTCCATCATAGGACATCGCGACAGAACTCAAAGTTCCACGCCCACCACCCCGATCTTCCTAAATCTACTACTGTGCAGTATAAATGCCACTTTTTGCTACGTACAACAAAATGATGATGAAAAAATAAAAAGTAACGAAATATAATATTATGTAAAGTGAGTATTTAGCTCACATATAAAAAAAACCTACTAGTATAGTTACAAGTTTGTATGTTTGATAATATTTCACTTGAAAATTATTTAACAGAAACTTTCATAATAATATTTTTCAAGACAATGGTTTCCTTGCTATAGATTTCACACGAGTTAAACCACGGGACATAGCTAGTAACAGATAAATGGAATGAAGGGTTACCCAGAGCTGAAGGAGCCTGACGCTAACGGACGAGTGTGCTTCTGTGATTTGCTTACCTGAAAAGATAATACGACCACCATTAGAATCATGAGAACAAAATTATTAGGTTTTTAGGTAAAACAACGTCCTTTACTTTTAAGTTAGTATACTCGTATTTATATATTTTTGTACTAAGCTTTTTTACAAAAAAATTGTACCTGTTCGGTTCTACAGGCGACTGATGCCGGAAAGAATTTAAACAGTTGAGTTACGTGCGGTTTGTGAGAGTCCAGTGACCAATGAGAGAAGGAAGAACTATTACTGCGTGAGATAAAAATATTGTGTATCTTCAGACAAGCCACATGAGTTCTTTAAAACGAACATGATATATTAATGTGAAATGTGCCTATCAGACCTGGACGACGCGACAGATACACCCGCGAGACTTCACACGATTCTTTTTCTTATATTTTCATACCTCGGGATGAACATTTCTTATACCGGATGGAACTAATACATTAAAAATTGGACTTTGTATATCTTATTAGATATATCATAGTTATTATTACTCCTAGACTACACACAAAAAACTTATCAAATATATCCAGTAGTTTAGTCACAGAATATTATCTTTCAATATTATTTTTTATTACATTGCTTAATCATATTATAAAGTAATCTCCCAGAGCTTTATGACACCTCCATGTTGATCTATAGGTATAAAATAGTGAATCAATTAACGAGTCTTTGTCGTAATAATGGATACTTCTACGATTAGTAATGATTTTCGTCATAATCAATTTATTAGGCAAAATATTTGTTTTAGATTCCTCTGCTAGGATTCATTTGATAGTTATAACATACTTTTATATACACTAAAACCGCGCCCCGTGGTTTCCCCCGCGTAAAACCGTATGTGTTAATTCAAGTTGCCCTCTATGTGTGTGCCAAATTTCATGAAAATTGGTTCAGCAATTTTTGCGTTAAGGTTTAACAAACAAACAAGCATTTATAATAATAATAGGATTATGACAGTCACTTATATAGATACTATATTATATACTTATATATAAATTAGATATATATTATAATCATTGTATTGTCAATCCCACCTATGACAACCTCTCAATAACACACGTAACGGAATCCTAAAAGTTAAAGAGCGCCCATCCGTCTCTGTCGCCACACTTTTGTTTTTGTGAACTCGTCACACGTTCCATTTGCCGCCATATTTTTTACTTCGCCGTAAACATCCCATATTCTTTATCCAACTTATTTTTAGTTTCGTGTATAGTTTGTTAGCTTTCGTATGATTTTGTTATGAAAAGAAAATACATCATACAATTTATCTTTCACTTTTGCCCTCGTTCCCTAACAAAGTAGGCCGGTAACATGAGAAATGCGAAAATAAATCTTAATATTTTTTGTTTATTGTTCTTACATATAAAGAACTTCATATAAAGAAGATTCAAAAATATATTTATAAACGTTCTTTAAATCTATTCAATGCAATTTGTAGATTTAAAGCGGTAAGATCTTCAGTTATAAATATATCAAAATTCTCTCCGCTCTTAGCGTTACTAATCAGTCGGTCTGAAATTATTATTTGTGTCCACCGTCACTGAAGTGAATTAATTTGACACATTGTGTTAAGTTTAACCTATTTTTGTTATAAAATAAAAACGGGCAGACAGGTGACTATCGCTGCCCACACACTGAAGATCGGCAATACCCGATATTGCAAGCTAGCCTCATAGATAAGGATAGTCTCTTGTCTTGAATGACCCTAGTCGAATCGGTTCGTATAAATATGAATAGAAATTTATTTCCTTATTTCAGTGTACTACAAAATAGATATTTTAAAATTATAGCTTTAGCATATTTGCAAATTGCTCGTATATAAATACTCGTAGCACCTCTATGGCACACTGCGTTTACGGTGTTGTAGGACCTTTACGGTTTCGTAGCAACATTGCGGCGACCTAGCAAATAAATTTTGTAATACATACACATAGTAATTATAGATTAAAACCAAAAACATTAAAAAAAATGTTTCATTGTAAGAAGTAGCTCCATGCAGCTACCATTACTACCGAATTGGTCCGGAATGACTACTGCACCAAGAAAATTGAAATGAGCACTCACACAGAAGGGATTTTTTGAAATTAACGCCTAAGGGGGTGAAATCCAATAACTATATGTAGCAGGTGGACCCGTGGTATAAAACTTTTATAAAAAATGAAATATGTGAGTTTTCTTTTTAATATTAAGATTGTAATAAGTCTTTGACTTGTTTTGTTAAATCTCGAGGACAGTGAAAGCTTTGAGCTCGACGGTAAACGTTTTACGTCACTTAATGGCCGTCTGGACCTTGCGTAGAGGTAAAAAGATTAGCATATACCTATATATCGACGTTATAATTTGTAAGTCGAAGTTAAGTTGTATTTTATACTTTCCGGTCGTTTCAATTACTTTAACCATAGTCTTTACTGTAACCATGACAACCAGGAACGCAAATTGGTCTTTTTTGGTCTTTTTTATAGCATAATAACACAAACGTACATTCAATACCGACGCCCATCAACATATACATATGCAGAATACGTGTATTACAGTAAATGCGGTTTTGAATAATAAAATACTCTCCTAGCCTTATTCTGGGTACGGCGGCCATTTCCATAAGTATAGATATTATCCAATTGCGCAATATATTACAGGCGTATGGGCACAGATACAAGTGCACTCTCTAATCACTCCTTTCCCTAATCTGATGGGTCGTTACTCGCGAATGAAAGTATCAAGCTGACGCGGTGTTAACGTGGGTAGTGGTAGTGCCAAGGCACAGAGGTGTAACAACGCCTATTACTTAAATATTCCAGCGAAAGAGTGGGCTCGGTTCCGTGTCCTCATAATCTGTTACACACGATACCGCTAGACAACGCAGTCAAGAAATAAAAGCTGAAAGTCGGCTAATTTTAATATTTACCTCGACTGTAATATTTTCCGATCAATTCCACTTTCTCCGCCCTTCTAAATATTTTATTCGCTACGTTTCGTAATATTCTTTACTCCTTCCAGTTTTCCTTGGATACCGCGAATAATCATTCATTTATGCAAAGACAGCTTCGACGCCGATGAGAGACTCTCGCGACACACACACACACACATACTTATATTTTATTGATTATGTTGTTTAAATTTTTCATTTTTTTATATAATCCATATCATAATCGATAAATTAACCAGTAGTGCATGGTATTTTTATAGAATGACAAAAAATCAGGAGCTTTTTTATGACTACCGACTGCCACAGACATTTATATAATATACCTACTTGTTAGGCTACACCCTCATGTCGCTTGAATAACATAAAATCATAATTGACTTCACAATTAAAAAATCTTAATAGACACATTTTCAACTTGTTAAATGAAACTTATAGTAACGCAATAGTATAATAAATATTATAATTAGCACTTGAGTTATAACAGTTACGTGTTCGTTTCGAATCCATTACCCCGAAACAACTGGGGTGTGATTTAGTTTGTACCTCGCAATAGTTTGAGCGAGTTCGTGAAATAAATAAGCTGGTTAATATTTTTACGACAGGCGATAGTTGACGGTGTTTTGCAATTAGCTCAAGCTTAACTTTTTTTCAAGTGAAACCGTACCTAGCGTTAGACAGGGAGAAATATGTTGATATTAGGTACCTATCAGCCGACCTATGTCTCGGGTAACAGCTAGTATATTAATACGATGATGAGTTCGGCGCCATAAATTCATTAAGATAATGATTCATCGAAGTCATTAAATTTAAAAACATCAATTCAGAAATGAATAACCTAGATCTTTAAAAAGGGTTCTTGGGAAGAGTTCAAAAGCTTTTTGTTAACAAATTCAGAAAAGTTAATTTCATTTCTGAGGTAAAAGTGACGAATCAAAAGAACTCATAGAAAATGCTGCATCTTGGAAATAAAATTAAAACTTTAAAAAATACTATTTATTTTGAAAGATGCATGATGCATTGCAACGCAATTAGTCCGACAATAGCTGAGGCAGCAAGCAATACTTCGGGGTTTTTTTTGATTTCATATTTTACAAACATCAAACACATTACATAATTAAAAAAACATCGTAACAAAGACAGAGCAACTGATAGGGATATACAATTACTAAACAACAAGAAATCTTTAGGCCAGTTCCCTAAGGGGATATAAATCTTTAGTACTTATCTACTAGGTAAATCATTTCAAGTGTAACCAATAGCGCATAAAAACCACTACCTATTTATAATTCATGTAAAACAACTCAAGGCTTGAGATACTAAACGTACTCTTAATAATATGATTTATTACTTGGCCACAAATCTGACATTTTCGTTCTTTGTCATCAACATTACATATGAAAGACGTAACCTAGATCCGACTGCAAACTTTACGCATTACTCAAGAAGCGCTGGGTGTTGAAAACGTAACGAAAGATCAAAAAGCAATGCGTCAAAGTTGGAGCTTTCGTCACTATAATTTCCCTAAGCGTATGTTCTATTCCAGTTGGAACTTCTAGAAAAATCCTCCATCATAGTTAGCTACTGATGCATAAGATAGATCTTGTACAAACTCTTGAACTTTATATTTTAGATACTTTAATATTTAAATTGAGTTCTAAATAGAATGTGATACCTATACTTAAAATATAACGATGTTATTTATCTGTTAATTCCAATTCGCGACTGAAGTTTACTCCTTATGAATGAATATGAAAAAATTTAAACATGTGCAAGAAAAATAAGCGACATAGGCGCGATATAGTTTAAAGCGTTACCGCAGAGCTTCACACGTTGTTACCCCTATATTTACTCATATCGCAAACATTAGACAGCTTCTTAAGCCCTAACTCAGTGCCTTTGTACCAACTACGTACTCGTATGAAGTATTGCTACGTGCCTTTAATGATTCAGATACTCCTATTAATGAAAATGTACTTAATTTATAAGCACACTCTTATTACAAATCACTCGTAACCAGCGGGACCACAACTGCACATGTTTTTTCTAGCATAATCTATACGTATAAAAGGCTAAACTGCCTGACATAATATATATCCATACACAGAGAAACTTAAAATTTAGTACAGGATTTCATTTTGTGATTTAAGTGAACACAAAAAAAGGATTTTGGTAATTCATTACCTGACAGGGTGAAATTTCATATAAACTGGGTGCTTACATGGAATTTCACCAATGGGTGAAATTTTTATAGTGTAAGTAAATACGTTGCAATATAATTTTCTAATTTCTTATTTTTGCCTCCCAACGAAGTATGCCGGGTCGGCTAGTTGGTTATGAATTCAGAAATGTTTTACAAATGGGGGAGGATTCTCCCATAGAAATATGCAAACGAGCCATAAATTAAAAAAAAAAGATCTAAAGCGATATAAAATAAATTTACTACAACAACAATAATTATAAAACGCACGTCACTCCACGGTAAATTGTTCCTTGTCCAAGTCCGTCCCACATCTCTAATTGCACCCTTTGTACTATAATGACTTCCTTCCAATTTTCGACGTTTCTCTCTTTTAAAACGCCTCTCCAGTGTCTATCTCTTTGTTCTGAATTCCACTATAGGAACAGGTATATTAGACCAGTGTCGAAGCCATCAAAAAATGTAAAAAGTGCAAAAAAATCGTAGTAGAATGAAACCTATTAGAAAATGTTGAGAATATTACAAAAATGAAAGGAAAAATAAATTACGGTCGATTCGAGTTCGGGAAGTGGGAGAGGGGGGGTTTTTAAGGGTTAAAATCGGTTTATCTCGATTTCCGGCAAAACTACAAGTCTTATGGAAAAAAGTTGAATGGCGAAGTTGTAGGTAATAAAAAGATCTACAACTTTTGTATTTACACTTTTTCTCATAACCTCAAAATTCACATGAAAAACTCAAAAAACCACGTTTTTGGTTTTTTATTTTTATCTTTTACAAAAAAAAATTTTTTTTTATGAAATTTGGTGAGAACGTACCTTTATATATACCAAACACACCATATTTTTTTGGATTTGAAAAATTAATTTTTTTTCCTTATTTTCATTTAATACCGTAAAAGCACCCTAATTTTCAATCGAAAATTCACGCGTCAAAATATTAGCTTTTTTAGAAAAATTGGTGGGCTTTTTATTCGTTGGAATCTCTACTTTCTGATAGTGTAATAAAAATTATACGTCACCATGGAAAATATTTTCAAAAAATTTTAAAAACGAAAAAAACTCGAACCGAAAAATTATTTTTCTATCATTATGTACCAATTTGAGCTATTTATTAATATTAACACTGTAATAACTCATTTAGCATATGATTCTATGATACATTGATAAACAAAAAAAATTTCAATCCATCAAACATTAAGATTGCAAAATAAAAACATGTGAAAATGGTTTTTAAAAATATTCAAGATAGGATTTAAAGGGAATTTTATATAAAAAGTTAGGATGTTACAATTTTTTTTTTCGGTAAAAAAACTGGTTTATTAAAGTTTTATTATATTTTTGTTATAAAAAAATCTCATACTATATACATGTTCTTCATAATATATTTTAGTTCAATAATTTTTTTTCATGTGTCTCTTTGATGGTATTTGTTCATCGTTTTCCGATTCTAGCAAATCTTGGGAATAGATAGGGATAGATAGAAGATTATACAAACAGATTCATCCATACTGATAATCTGAAAAGACTAAATCAAATTAATAATGCCTTCACAGTTTTATCATAAGTATAATTAAATTTATTTGTGCAAAATAAATAAAATTATTATTTTTTAATCTTGTACTAAATTATTATTTGATTTTAATT
>LUGF01042132.1:185308-202493 GCA_001625245.1 Calycopis cecrops
AATAAGTTACGGGGATCCTTAAAGGTCCTTTTTTTCACCTTAAATAATAATTTAATTACTGTTCTTCACTTAACTTCGTTCAATAAAGAATAAAATTACATTCAAGCTAAAGCTGCAATGTGGAAATGAATCTTGCAAATTTTGATGAGAACACAAGTTTACAAACCAACATTGCAAGTTAAATAATCCTATAATGACTTATATCTTGTAAACCTTTGCGAAAAATGACAGCAAATGAGAAAAATTTCCTGTCTAGACCACTGAAAGCTGAAGCCCATAAACTCATACAGCATATGCAGACCTGTGGCACTCCTTTCGTCATCCTCTTCAATGATCTACCGGAAACTCACACATGCTATCACTTTCCGTGGTATCATGTGAGCGAGAGTTACCTCCCTGCTTGTGCTTGGCCTGATGAAGCTGCAAATCAACAATGGCATTATCTTCAAGATGTTTTTAGATACATTAATTTAAGAAATACATATTGTTTTTCTTGGAAGTTCCCATGTCAAGTTCAAGGTAAGCCGTTAAATTCGATATCAGTTTTTAGTTTCATGGTAAAACAACCGCAGGTTAAAACTCAGATACTATGAACCATTTTTCGTAAACTTTATCTTAGTTACAAACAACCATCTGTCAAGAACATGTTGGATAGTAAATCAATGTATCCGATTAGTCAGATTAACCAGGGAATGTCTGATACTCATAAACTGGTGGCTTGATAAGTTTCAATACAAGATGAAAAACGTAGTTTCTACAAATTTGAAACATTATACATTAAATTTATCTTGTAAGTAATGTTGATGTAACAAATTTACTTTTATTACAATTATTGTGTTCTGAAACCACTTTCACCAAAAACAATGGTTGATTTTTTTCTGGGAAAAGGTTATAGTATGACTGGTACCTCTTAGAAAATTACTTTAGATTTTTAATCTTTGACAAATTTAAATTAAATTCCTTATGTAGTTCTGCATAAAAGAGAGCACACAATATACATTTTGTAACCAGATGATAAGTAGTAGTAGGTAGTTGATATATATAAGTTGAAGTTCCATGCAGCATTGTAACTGCAAAGTTATCGTCGTTTATTTGACAGACTTATTTTCGTTAATGGAATCATACTCAATACCAAAATAAATGCCTTACTGTATTAATTGACTAATATTATTAGCAGCAAATGTTTTCATAATAAAATATAAAAAGAACTAAAATAATAGATTATTTTAGTTCTTTTTATGCTGCAGAGGAAAAGCATTGGAGTCAGTGCCATTTCTGAATTCTCCCATTATTTACCTTATATTTCACATAAAATAATCGCTATGATCCTCTTAATTATAAACATCAATATATACTACACATGAACTTAGTTTTAACTTAGTTAATGATTTAGTGGACTAAAACGCAATAAAAAAGGTTTTGACGGAGTTATAAGTCTATTTATATCTCCTTTAGCAGCGAGGTTCGAGAATAAAATATATTTTCACTGGCGTGTGTCGTAAACTAATTGGCTGCTCGACACACAGTAAATAGATCCTTTACCGCTGGTAAAGCTGAGAACGGATTTATACAACGCTTACACAGGATTTTATTTGCATAATACGTTGTTTTATACGTTTGCTTTCACTTTAAGCGAACATGCCGTAGATGGATGTGTAAGACAATTTGAATACGTATCTGGATGTTTGTTGAGCAAATAAATGTAGAAACCGGCCACGTGCGGGTTGTACTCGCACATAGAGAGCTCCGCACTAATCAAGATATGACCAGTACAAGTTTAAAGAACTTGTAATGGTCGAATAAAAAAATGTAATAAATGTCGCTAACTCATGTGTAGCTTTTTACAGGTTATATTTGTTACTAACCCACGTATATTATATTTACGTATATTATATGTATATTTGTTACTACTACATAATTGTCCGGAATTAATCACTTCAACTAGATAAGTGTAGTACTAATTGAATATCGTGTTGTGTTGGTCTTTAAAGAAAACAACCATCATCATCATCAGCAGCAAGTGCATCAGCAGGAGCAGTACCTGGAGGTTCATGTTCTCTTCTTTTTGACCTCCTCCAGAGATTACCACACATCACAGTTGCCAACTGCTTGTATCCAGCTGGTCACCGCGACCATGTCCCGATCATCAGTCCACCGGATCAGAGGACGTCCAACACTGCGCTCTCAAAGAAGCCTGTACAGATATGCATATATGAGTAATCATGACGATAGATAAACGTAAAACTTCAAATTCTTGTAATCTTAATTTATAATTCTTAATTTATATCTGGTTGATCAAGTTTTCTATTTGTCTAAAATACAAAGTTAAGAAATTAGCGAAAAAGTTACACAAATGAACTAGTGGAGTCCCGTGGACTCCATGACCTTAATAACTCACCAATAAATAAGCGCACACGCATACTCTCCTGGTCGCGTACGCCGTGCGCTATATTATATTATATTGAGGAAGGTACTGCGACGCACTAAATTGTAAGTGAAAAATATTTTTTTTTACGACGCTTTAAAAATAGTGCTATGCTGCATTGCACATGACCGGTAGCCCATTGGTGGAATGTCGTCGGGAGTCAAGTGCGTTAGGAATTTTCAATAAGCTCCGATTGCTCATTTGCCATTTTATTTAAAAAAAACATCGATAAATGCTATGAAGATGATGAAAAATATGAATTTCAATTAACATTCGGCGTTTATTCTGCGGTTTTTAACATCACAACTTGCTATCAGATGTAGCAAATTAAAACTCATGGTTCAATTTGGCTTAACCTACATAAGACCTGAAGGTAGAAAGTTATTATGTTATTTATGCTCCTTCATTTCAATATAAAATTATACGTAATTGAAATATTTACGATACGGAAAATTTAATTTGATGGGTGTATATGCCGCGTCCTCTTTATAATAACCTAAAATTATGAATGATTTTGTGACGTAATTATACTTCATTACGTTATAACAAATACAGAAAGGTGTTCTTAATACTTGAATAGTAATTTCTTCTTCTTCTGTATTCAAGATAAATTTCAGAATGCGCTTGAGGTACTCACATTTAGAAAAAAGGTGTTGACAGTTGCATACTACCTTTCATTTGCTATTATTTTGAACGTTAACGTCACATTACGTTACGTTATACTACACACGGACCTCTGTGGTCTAAGTAGTATTATTAGGGTTAGGCTGCGCCTTCCTTGCACGATTGCACAGCCTGACCCTAAATGAATGATTGTATTTTTGTTTTTACCTATTAATAAATAGATAAAAAGAACTTACATTTCTACCATGTAGAATATCTAGAATTTGCATTACATAGGGGACTTATTAAAAGCAAGGCCCTTAACAATTGCTATTTTTGGTATGTGGCATCCAGCATTGCTTTTGATGTTCTTGAAATTCGTGCTTTTGAAACTTTGAACATCACGTGGCGATGTCACCAAATTATATAATCTTCACAATTTGCGATACAAAACGTCAAATGGAATAAATCAATGGTCAATTTGCCACAACACTTGTCTAATCACACTGTAATTACAAAAGCTACCATCGCCGACATGCTGACAGCGTTGTCATTACAATAGCTACCTTTAATTGCGATCCGAGTATTCCAATTAGTAGGCAATATATTTTGACCTGACATACGAGTAGATAGGAAACTCCTATAGATAGATATTATTTTTTTTTTTTATTTTCGCGATGATGCATTTATGCAGACTACGCAGAGGAACCGAACGATGAATAGCTATTCATTCAGGCATTGGGGTGGCTACCTTCCACTTCAATCTGTCAGGAAAAGGACACTGATGTCGTAAGCTTACGCCATGTTACTTATTTTAATGAAACTACTTCAACGGAATGGCGTCAAGAGTCAAGCGGCGTGTATGTATGAAGCCAAGTGTGTAAGGATCGTGATATGTGGCATTCTGTAGTCTCCCCCCGTTAGCAATCACTAGCTCTGCATTTTACCTGTAAGTGTTAAAATATAGTACAATAAAAAACTAAAATTATAGTTTTTTAAGAAGAGAAGAAAAGAACGTTTGTTGACGAAAAATAATTATTTTCACTGAGATACAAGTGAAATATTAAAAAAAAAAGTCCATAATCTTCCAGTTTGTTTCATTTAAATAATGTTAATTATACCAGGTGTTTCATTCGTATTATCCACACTGCATCAGAACCACCAAGTAAACGGGATTTCTAACGAAAAGTTGATCATCAATTCCAGAAAAAATATGTTGTGGTAAACACAAATGTAAGTTACAGACATCGTAGAGCAACTTAGAACACGAATATAAAAAATAAGAGTTGAATAGATAACGATTCGCCTTATAAATATTTATCTTCTTAATCGCTTCACTTCCCACCTTTGTAGTTACCTTGTGATGATGATTGCGACACTACATAATATCGAAGACTCGAGTTCATGCCACAAATTTCAAATATAAATTTAAATTGGAATTCTGATGGCATTGGTTTAAAATAATAATTGATACGGAGTCAAAGGTAAACATCTTATCTTTAAAATTGTATGTAAATTTCATTTGATACCATTTGCCAGGTCGGGGTTTGTACTGTTTTGGGGAGTGATGAAAGATATGGTGGTATGGCTGCTTCAGAGCAAAAGTCAGCCACTAACCAAAGTATAATAGTAAAATTTTGATAAACCGATTATGACGGGTGTAAAGTTAAATGGTACAATTTTAGTTAAAGCGCTTCAACTTGGTGGTTTTGGTGCAGTGTGCATAACGCGAATTAAATACCTGGTATAATTCGCATTATTTAAATGAGACAAAATGGAAGATTATGGACGGTTTTTTTTTATATCTCACTTGTATCTCAATGAAAATCATCATCATTTAAGGTATCAGTGTCAGATCTAATTTCAGCCAACCCTGTAAATGGTCTTTGTGAGAAGAAATGAGCTCAAATTGATGAGTGGTTATGAGAAGGGCGGTCAACGCATCTGTATAGCCTTTATGCAGATGTTTATGGGCCACAGTAGTTAACGAAAGGTCGAAGTGCTCGTTTATCTCCTTACATAATCGAAAAAATGTGATATCAAGTCGCATCTGTAGACTTTACACGCGACGTTAGCCTAGCCCCGTGCTAAGTACCGTAATGACTTGTGTTACGGGTACTAGACAATTACAATACATTTAATATGGTTTTTTTTTATAAAATTTTAGAAATTTTATATATTTTAGATTTTTATTATAGAAATATATATAATAAAAACATAATTATGGTTATTATAAATCTTGCGATGGAAAACGCCATCGTTCGATTGCTGATTTAAATCATTCGCTAAATGGCCGGGCCCCAGCATTTAAGCGGGCATTAGGCTATTATGTCTCTCCATGGAAGCCATTTACACTAATTGATTTATACTATAGAATAAATGTTTTGAATATCGACTAATACAGATTTGCAAATATTAATAATAGATAACGTTTTTGAGGTCAGGCTTGTTAAGCTTTATGAAAAATAGGAAAAAATCATTGGCGGGAGTGCGCTGAAGATCATTTGTAAGATAACTAAGAGGTCATATTCAAATAAATCCACTATTCATGCAGACCATTTCAATCTAACTTAACATTATTACGATACAATACACGAGGCTCACAGAAATCCCGCAAAGGGCTATTCTCGTTTGCGTTCCATTTCGTTCCCGAGGGTATCGCATCGGCAGTTCAATAAACTATCGTGTAGCACCGGATGTAAATCATTCTGATATTATTAATGGTTTATATAGTATGGTAATGGTACGAACGACCTTATGTATGTTACGTTTGTTATTTTTCACGTAGAATGATGATCATCATCCAGCCTCTCTGTCACTTGTCTCACGCTCTCGTTTGCTAGCTCAGTGGAACGTGACAATAAGTCATGCTTTTACGCAGCCGCTGTTTGTCGTTATATTTGATTAATATTTTTTAAACCTTCTCCAAAACGTCCACAAAAGTAAGTTTCATGTCAATAGTTGGCAATGTAGTTTGTATAGTAAAACCGGACCTCCTTAATGTCAAAAAAGATGGTACAGTCACGTTACAATAGAAATAAGCGAGTAAACTAATAGATAGAGCTTAAGTAATTAATGACAGTATATCTTAAGTTCAATACTCGTAGAAATTTATATTTTTGTAAATGTATTAAGTGACAAACATAATGCAAACATACAACTTACATTCAGTCTTTCATAGGTAAATATGAAAGCTATAATATTAGGTTACCCGATAACCTAATATTATAGCTTTCGTTTATATCATCGAAAATGAATGAAAATGAAACAGCTTTTATTCAAAATAGAATTACAGGAATTACTTTTAGAACGTCAACAATTAAATCTACCACCGGTTCAACCCTAGCCCTGCCCTGAGAAGAACCGGCGAAACAAACTCAACGGGCCATCATCAGCCTAGATCCGTCCACTGCTGGACTTCTCTCAATTAACTCCAAGGCGGCCACTCTCCCAACCATCACGGACCGGCCACTGGTCTGATGGATAAGCAAAGTAACGTTATACTTCTTTTGTAAGTGTTTTTTCGCTTCAGCTCATCCAATCTGTCTTCCTCTCAAACCGCAACGTCAGACTTACATTCAAAGCGTATTATCGATCCAAACCCCTTTATAACACGTTGAATTAAAGTAAATGTCGACTCTTCCCTCCCGCTCCCCCTCCCTCAGTTTACCCCTATAATGAGCCTGCTGCCGGCTGTCGGCTGACATCATTAAGACGTACAGCGACTCCCTCATTATATCAACAGCGTCGGGCCAAAGGTTTTAACGTGCGGACATATTCGGATCTCGTGTTACAAGAATATCCGGTAGAACAATAAAAATTAAAAAACTGTCATCTTTTTATGTGTGAGTAGTTTATAAGTAAACAACGCGAATGCGCAGACCAAGACGGATATATTATTATAACTGATCGGGAACTATTCTGAGGGGGCTTAAAGACACAACCGTGTTTGTATGAAGAGTATCGTTTGAAGCAAACGTGATAAGCGTGAAGAGCTCATGATGCACGCTGTTCTATCCCTATAAGAGAACACAGTGCCCCATATTATCGTGGTTCCTTCACACTTGTCATGTTAGCTTCACACAATTGTCTTCATGATGTGCAAATGTGTTATTGGCATGAAAATGAGTTGTTGTTCCTTTCACGTTCGCGCGCTAGTAATACCCCAACAGATTGCCTCTATCTACCGTCTGTCCAGCTCTTAAACACTATGATTAGAACAGAAACTATGAAGTTAATTTATAACTCAATAAGTTATTTCTATAACTACTGTGAATAACCTTCTTGGTTGAAACAAATTTTTATATTTTAACAGTAGGTATAGGTATATGAATATATATTTTTAATTTGGCAAAATGTTTTTTGGAGTTGTTGAGTCCGTAAGAAAAGGAATGGCGAAACGATTTGTGTATTTTTGTGAAATTGACTCTTAACACTCTTGCGCCCTTTTCAGAACCATGATCTATCTTATAGAGTCCACTCCAACCAACTCCAGAAGCTGACACGCACTGTTAATTATTGAACGTTAAAGCTTTACTTTATTTCGTATTTTATTGATATACATACGTACATTTACATATATACAACATAATTTGAAAAAAGTGCCGCTCTAGCATTCTAGAGATACGATTCCATATCAAAAAATTGGGCTCCCTCCTCGGTAGCGGCAACCACTGGCCACCACGGCAGGTAAAAGCTTAAATTGTCTTGGGACCACTACGAACTTAAGCAGAAGAAAGTAGGTAGGAAGTAATTCCAATTTCTTTCCTAATAAAAGCGGGAGGCAGTACAATATTCTAGCTTTGTACAAGTCAAAAATAGAGAGGGTAACCAGGTGAAGTCCTATAACTTTCTAATGTTTTTTGTTTTAATTTATCTTCATTGTTACAACACCTAATACCCCTTGAGGCAAGCCATATCTACTACTTCCACCCAACACTGAAACTGTTCTTAGCTTCGCTACCCATTGCTGCCATTTCGGTGGTAGATGGACCTAAATAATGACAGCTATGGCGATTGGCGATTATTAAGGTGCTAACTACCGATCATTACACCAAACTATTCGGTTACAATATAATGACACTTTAATTTGTAACTATTTGGTAAGAACGTAAAGGGCCTTGGTCATTACAACAATCCGTTACCGCTGTCCCAGGTGCCATTAACAAGTGTTAGATGTTTTGGATGTGTTTATATTGCACTGGAACAATAATTTGTTCATTCAGGCTCCCGTTGGTGCCCCTATTTAGTTGCGACTGCAATACAGAAATTCAATTTCAAACTTATAAAATAGAGGACAACGCTTCAGAATAACCATGAGCTGTTGTTGTTGATGTTGTTCGTAAAACAGAAGCTAATAAATGCGTGCCGGTTGTTCGAGTGTACTCTTATTTTGTTTGACCTGCTTGGCCCACCACTTGTTCCCAGCTATTCCTGTGTCGCCATTGTGTTTGATATGATCACAGGAAGCCGGAGGGAACCCAAATAAAACTGCCCTGAACGCACAAAGAATTTAATAAAAATAGGAGAAGTAAGAAGTAATACCAATTAAATGTGCCCCCTTATGCTAATAAAACAATTATGGTTGAGTTGGTAAATAAGGATTTAGACTGTATATGCGAATAAGGCCGCAGAGCGCAGCTAGTATCTTTGGAATTATTTCATAAATTCGTAGCGTCGCAGCAGCAGTGCATCGCGTGAGCAAATATTATTTGGCAGTTTGTGGCCAGATACGAGTCGTGGATGTCATATTAAAAACGACTCGCTTTAAACAAAACGAGCTCAATAATACAGTCGCTTTGAATTTTGTCATATTCTTGTTCGTTTTTTTTTAGAACAGAACTAGTTTTGCTCGCAAATTTCATGTGAGATTTCATATGAGAGCTTTTTATAGTATAAGGGGGCAAATGAGTAGTCGGAGATTTTTAATGAATACTGACCGCCATGGCTTACCGCATGATTTTTGTAGACGTTTTCCGTCCTCCTTCCTTCAAATGGGCAACCGGCTACCTACAAACCGCACTGAACGCGAAAGCATAACTGTCATTTTAAGCTGGCATTTTGTATTTAATTTACCCTAACTTAGGTACGAAGAAGTTGCAAGTTTCACTTTTAAATACAGTCCTTATCACTGTCTCTGATATCATTGATACACAAGAGCTGAAGGTAACAAAGACATTTATCACGTTTACTTATTCTATCAAGTGTTTTATATAGCGTCATAAAGAATACACATACTATGTAAGAGGTAGTGCCACACTGCATGTTTGCATGCAGCCGAGTTGGTCCGGCACGAACGGGGAAGTTTGTTTTGAATTATCAACAAACAATCCGTAAGAAATTGGGTTGGGAGACAGGGTATATAACACCGTCGTAATGTGACAACTATACCTAGTAACTGTCGTGTTTCGTGCCATTTGTGAGCATATTATAGTCCAAATACCAATTTGTGGATGTGTATAGTTGTATACTGCATAAGCGTCAGTAGTGATTAAAAGACTCATTTCTCCTCCCCATTATCCAAGAAAAAAGAGTATATTACATAATATTATTAGGTATAATGATGTCTATAATTGTTCACGCCAGATCGTGACGTCACCCGCTCCCGACAATCGGGCGCTCGGGCCGGCCGCATTCAGTCCGCTCGATGCGTTTGGCTCGCTTGCACGTTTAATTTATGCTTCTGCGCAGATAGCTATTACCAGTGCTTTCGTAGTAATTACCGCTAAAAATTCATTTCGCTTGTTTCTTGTCGGCTCAATATATATACATGCTTGTCGGCTCAAAATAAGAATAACTATTTAATTATAAGTGTGGTGAAGTGTTCGAGAGACGCGGCGTCGGTGGACATCAGGTGAGTCAGCTTATCCCATATTCCCACCTTCCTTTTCTCAGCCCTTCGTGTGACGATAGCCATACGGCGTCGTCAATAATATTATATTATTATAGAGACGTAAACAAACAAAGTTAGAAACTTTGTTTCAACTTTGTAAATGCTCCGATCCGATCATGAAAAATATTTCGCTAACACAAACACATTATCCACGGGTGACATAATATATTATTGTATATTTTGTCAGCTTTACCCGAGTCTACGTACGCGAAGATTACAAGTTTGATAAAAAGTACCCTGTGTGTATACCGATGCGTAAACTACTTATACCTAACCCTCCAAATATTCTATCTGTCAAATTGCGTCCAGTATTTTTTTTAACATAAGCACAAATACATTTTAATGGCACCACAGCACTAAAAAACTTAAAATAATATGAGTTATATATTTAATTCATCAAGATAATTTAAAAAAAAGAAAAGAATATAAATTCTTGAAGACTAGACGGTACAAAGTATGGGTACAAAATACGTACAGAATTTTAAATCAGTAGCTATTATTAGATCAGAATTATTGAAATAGGGCTATAATGTTACCAGTGGACCGATATAGGTTGATGGTGGCTATAATGACAGACGAAATTGAACACAACGCGATTAACAAAGCAACAGGAAATAAAAGTTCAAATAATACGACAACAACACACAAGTGAAATAAATTTAGTGCACAGCTCTGTGGTTGGCGTGGAATGGGAAAAAAGCCTTCTGGCTTTATAGCTTCGGCTTTCAATGTTTTGTCGTTGTTTTACCAACGTGTATTTTCAATTATTTTTTCAGAAATTCTTTAAAAAGTAAATAAATATTTTAAAGGTTTATTATATTGTAAAAGCGATAGCGACTTGGTTGGGAAGGTCGGTTTGCGAGTGGCCCGGGTACGATCCCGACTACATTGCAACTATTAAATTGTACATTGTGCCAAAATGATGCTACATATCTTCCCGCATGTTATGCAAAGGCGGGAAGATATGAAGCTTAGTTTAGTAACACCATAGGTACATGCAAGCCGAATTGGGACGGCATGACTGGAGTAGGCACCTCTCGCTTACATAATATTGTTGTCATGTATCAGGTATGTTGTGGCTTTTCGTATGGAGTGTAAATTGGCGATGGCACATGGAGGGGAGAGAAAGAAGGACAACGCATGTATATAATCACTACCCGGATGTCTAACGTCATGTAACAAAGTCATGAAAAAACGTCACCAACTGCTCCTTTTTATAGGTACCGTATGTACATTCGTATGCATTAAGTAATAATCGTAATATTGCAAACAGACACTTCAATTTCATTTATTTGTATACATACATAAGGCATGTGATATAGTTGTCGCCCAATTACGACTGCTACAATATCCCTTGCATGAAATAATAATAATATCAAAAATAACTTTAACATTAAAACTATTCACATTCAAACTGCTTGTATATTTCACAACCCACAAAATATATAAGTTGATAGGCAAATTTGTAATTATTTGATTTCCAATACTTTAAGACGTAAAGATGTTTTCCACCGGCAGAAAGTTCGATGATTGCCGTTCTGATTAATCACTCTTAATCAGCTGCCCCATTTACTTTAATCCAAACTGAAAGTAGCATTTAACTTTTAAAGCGCCTTTCAGCGGTTTTTGTTCCAAATGCTTGAAAAATTATAAAGGCTCTATTGTAATTGCTCATAGTTCCATAGCTTTAGGATTCCGCCATTGATTAGTACCCTCCTCCCAGGCTGTTTCTGTACCATAATTTTTGTAATTCATAAATTGTATTGTATTATATCGTTAATAATATGTAAATGTATTTGTATTTTTATATTTGTTACTTTTACATATCACAACATGTGGCCCGCTGAGTTTGCTTCGCCGGTTCTTCTCAGGACAGGGCTAGGGTTGAACCGGTGGTAGATTTTATTGTTGACGTTCAAAAAGTAATTCCTGTAATTCTATTTTGAATAAAAATTTTTTGATTAGATTTTTTATTTTGCAAGTTTTATTGAGGTTTTTTTTTATAGAATGGATCCGAAGGAAATTGAACCGCTCGTTAACATTCGCGTACCTATCTACGAGGTGTGTTCAAAAAGTATCGCGAATTTTGTGTTTTTTCAAAAATTATTTATTTATTCATGAATATCTATTTTGTCCCCTTCAAAGTAATCCCCATGAGATATTATACACTTGTGCCAACGATTTTTCCAATCTTCGAAGCACTTCAAAAAATCTTTTTTTTTATCTTGTTCAGCTCCTCCTTCGATGCCGTCTTTATCTCGTCAATCGTAGCGTAACGTCGTCCTTTCATGGGCCTCTTCAGTTTAGGGAACAAGAAAAAGTCACAGGGGGCCAGATCCGGGGAATACGGTGGCTGTGGCATCATCAATGTGTTGTTTTTGGCCAAAAAGTCACGCACAAGCAACGATGTGTGAGTCACGCACAAGAAAGAAAAATTGGCTTTTGCATCACGATAACTCCCCTGGTTATCGTGATGCAAAAGCCAATTTTTCTTTTTCCCTAATCCGGGCGTTTCTGGCGGATTGCTTCGCGCAAATTGCGCATAACTTGCAGGTAATATTCCTTATTGACCGTTCTACGCTGTGGCAAGAACTCATGATGCACCACGCCCCTGCAATCGAAGAAAACTGTCAGCAAAACTTTCACATTCGACCGAACTTGGCGCGCTTTTTTCGGTCTTGGTTCGTGCGGCAGCTTTCATTGAGATGATTGAGCTTTGGTTTCCACGTCATAACCGTAAACCTACGATTCGTCACCAGTTATGACCCTCTGCTCTGGAGCAAATTTGAGTCGTCGCGGACAGAGTCCAACATCTCATTAGCAATGTTCATGCGATGCTGTTTTTGGTCGCAATTGAGCAATTTTGGTACGAATTTCGCGGCGACCCGTCTCATGCCCAAATCATTGATAAAAATCGAATGGCACGAGCCAATCGATATGTCCAGGTCCTCAGCAACTTCCCTTAAGGTTGATCCGACGATTGGCCAATACCATTTTCTCCACTTCATTAATTTTTTCGTCTGTTGTTGAAGTGCTCGGGCGTCCGGCACGCTCTTCGTCGTTCACATCTTCTCGGCCTTCTGAGAACATTTTGTACCATCGATAAACGTTGCTTCAGTATAAGGTAGCTTCAGTTCTCCGTATGCCACAGTCAACATTCGGAATGCATCCGCGCACTTAATTTCGTTTTTCACACAAAATTTGATACAGGTTCTTTGATCCATTTTTTTGAATAAGTAAAAATCGAAGACGAGCCAAAACACGTGCAAGCAAAGCAGCTGTCAACAATTAAGTAAACATTCAAAATGGCCGAGCTTGTCGGCATAAGTGACGTAACAATTCGGCTGTGTGTTATAATCGTTTCGGCAAGGTTGGAAAATTTGTGCTTGATGAAACTACGTCCAAATGAATGATATTTCATTCATTTAGTTTTTAGTATTTTGTAGTATTTTAGTGCCATGAGACAATGCAGCTATACTGGACCGACACGACCGAGAAGATACCTCTTGTTTATATGACACCGGCGGAAAGTGACGGATGTGCAGTTGAGTTTAGTGCGGTGTGTGAGTATCCATGGAAAGGAAAGAAGAAGAAGAGCAAAGTATCTGTGTAATCTTTATACGGATGTCTCTGGGCGTCGGTAATATTATCAAAAGCCTACTTTGTTCGACTTGTTGTTTGTCCCCCATACTATAAAAAAAAATGATAAAAAATAATTATTTCGCCCTATGCCATAAAAATTGTGTCTACTTAAATTTCCAGCTAGGCTCAGTAAAATATAAATTAAACGTGATATGAATTACATAAAAGATTACCGTAAACGCTTTAAATGTCAATAAAAAGTAATTTTAAATCCGAAGAGCCTCGCTTGAGCACGATCTGGATATTATCAGATCGGTTGGCGTGGATTCTCTGATGAGTTCGTGATCGCGCATCGCCTCGTGTGAACGTAGTTTTAAATATCAACCACCTTACGATCTACGAGGTTCAGTTTTGTAGTCGCTTGTATGGGAATCAAGCCTGTACCAGAGATACTTTTTGCCAGGAACTTACCGGTATCCGAAGTGTTTAGAACACTGTTTTTTATTACTGTGGTTATATTAATTATTATTATAATAAAATTGAAATTAAAAATTCATAAAAGACCCTTAAAGTTAGTGAAACCTGCGTCTAAGATACGGATTTTTAATTTGGAATAGTGATCAAATTTGTATATTATTAATATAGGCTATGCGGCTGGAACTTTCCAATATAATCTTCCCATAATCACTGGGTCATAAATCATCTTAAGCTATTAATATTTACGATTACTCTCAGTAAATGATTTATTTATTTATTTGTTAAGGATCGATAACAAAACACAAAATAATTAACAACACAATAATATAAATTCAAAAAGTTTTTTTATAGGAGAAGAGGCTAACGAGAAAGTGATAGATTACTACCGCCGCCCATAGTTATTCGCAAAACTGGAGGCTTTGCTGGCGCGTTGCTGGTCTTTTAAATAACAGTAAGCTCTTTTCTTGAAGAGCCCCAGGTCGCATCGGTTCGAAAATACCGACTGAGACAGCAGATTCCACAATGATGTTGTGCGCGGTAAAAAGTTGCGCCTGAAACGGACAGCTGTTGTAGACTATGGGACATCGAAGTGGTGGTGGTGGAACTTAGAGTTCTGTCGTGATGTTCTAAAGTGGAACTTCGCTGAAGGTATTAACTGGAACAACTCCTCGGAACACTCCCTGTTGTAGATACGGTAGAAGATGCAGAGCGAGCCAACAAGTTCAGGATAAAAGGTGCCTGAATTACAGGAAATCTCGTAATTCTTAAAAACAGTTTCTACAAATATTTTCAATATTTATCATACAATATTAATACATACACATACAATATTTATTTAAACTTAGATATTAATGTGCTTGGTAAAATAATATAATTATAAAAATAAAATTCGTCTCGTAAAAGACATCGCACTTGTACTGGCTATAATTATTAGTAGTATTCGTATCTTAGACAGGTACAAAAAAGTTCCGAAATTCAAAGACATATTTCATTTAATAAAAAAAAAACAATAAATGCCAAATTAATAATTGAAGCGTTGTCAAGTTGAAAAAGTTTTTATTGCCCCACCTAATCAAAATTTCCTTTGCTGAAATTTCATTGGTATGATTTGAAAAGTTATCCATTTTATGACTTGGACTTGCGAAAAAAATATATTTTTTTATTACGGGCTTTTTTGTGTATGTTTTTGCTTTACGAAATAGAAACCTCTTGGAACAAAATGGAATGAAAACGTTTTTATTCAATATAATTATGTATAATTTTGCTTTGATTTTTAAGCGCCGGTAGGTAAATTCACCTTTGCTCGTTTTTGGCTTCCTTTCTCGTCCTTCCTTGATGGGCCGAAACCTAATACACCGTATGAAACACAACAGATCAGCTGTTACTTTACGTCGATATCTTGTAAACGAAAAGTATTTACCGAGTCGTGTCGGCACAATTCAGCGGCAATGCAGTGTGTACTACGTCTTACTTTCCTTCAACCTAAGCCCTGATCTGAGAAGAATCTATGAAACAAACTCATAGGATCTCAACTACTAATTACATTTCTAAAAATCTAATTTCTATTTAATTCTAAAAAAAATGTGCAGCTATCGTTTCATAATACTACGAGGAATTGATTTGCGCTAATAATGATATATATGAATATTAAAATATAAATAATATAAATTTCTTTATTAGATTCAGCATGATTTTTTTTAAATACAAGTATATTTTACTGCTACAACGGATTATACCGCAGTTTATTTGAAGTACCTACTTGAAGTGCTGAAAAAACTTTGTAAATAAATCATTTTACGCATTCATTGCAAAATCAAAAACCCATAACATAAAAAGCCGTAACAGGGCCCATGAAAACTCATAATGTTAAATTAAAAAGTAATTTCATTGTTAGCGAAGCGGCGGGGTCGTAATCAGAAAAGTTTTTATAGAATAGAATTCCATCGAATAACTTTTATTTTACGGAATTAAGATACATTTTTTTTAACATCAAAGTAGGTTAAGAAAGTTCTTGGGTAGCTAATTTGCCTATGATTATTTTATAGTCAGTTTTGTAGGTAATATTGTATTTATTTGTTTAAACATAACATTTAGCTCATGATCACAAAGTGAAAGATATGCTATTGAGTATGTGAGGTTCTTGTAGAGCTTCAACTTTAATACTTCAGATAGAAACAACAAATTGTAAGCTTATTTTATCAAAGCATTTAAATATCTTTCAAAAAATATTTTTGTTTAAATTTTTTTCTGAACGAACAAAATTGTATGCTTGTGCTGGTTTGTATTATGAGAGCAATGGTACACGACACGCAGGCGCCTGTGCTGAGGCATCTCGCAAAGATTCTGTTTCCTCCCGGGATGCTTCCTAAGTACATGAGGCATTAAAACTTTATTAATATTTTTCTATTCATAATTTAATTTACAATTAGTATTGCAAATTAATTATTAATACCTAACCCTACCTTATAAGGTTTCTTGTTTCGTAAGTCTACTAAAACAAATCGCATGTCTTTGTTTTGCGTGTCATTATTCTCAGCAACTATCGAAAAGTATTTTTGTCAACTGTACAATAACATCAAAGCAACGATTACTATAATGACTTATTATAATACATTGTACACATTATAATAATTATTAGTTACATTGTACATACGATAATTAATAGATTCAATTAACAGGTTAATTTGTAACTATACGGTTGCTTCATTACTCCGTTTCGGTTAGTAATTATAATGGTATAGAGTTTCACTATTCCCTGATAACACTAATTCATCGTATATCTAGTTGGATTTATTGGAAATAACTGGGTTATATTCTCGTACTGGAATAAATACCGGGTATCGAATGATAATCAGCAGCCGGATGTAAGTAGAATGAGTTCGGTCGTCATGGTTCATTGAGAAGGCCTATATACACCAGTGAACCGATAAGACTTATGACGATGATGGTATAATAAACATATTAGTTATAAGTATCTTTTACTAGCCAGCAGAACTAGCTTGAGCCTCAGAAACTTTACTTTGGCTTCGAGCGAGAAGCTTTTTATATGACGGAGTGCCATATTTCATTACAGCCAAATTGTGCCGGCACGACCACGATACTATGTATGTAACGTTCATGTAGAGTGTAAGTATCCGGTGTCCCACGGGGAGGGAAGGAGTCAGGAAGACAACGCATTTACATGACCTCTATGCCGGTGTCGGCGG
>LUGF01042135.1:0-22732 GCA_001625245.1 Calycopis cecrops
CATAATGGGCGCATTCATGAAATACATTTTACAGAAACACTAGCTTCCGCCCATAGCTTCGCCCGCGTGGATTTTGAACTTCAAAAATGGAG
The DNA here is from genome assembly GCA_001625245.1 of Calycopis cecrops. NCBI lineage: Eukaryota > Metazoa > Arthropoda > Insecta > Lepidoptera > Lycaenidae > Calycopis > Calycopis cecrops. The sequence goes on from LUGF01042135.1 coordinate 93, forward strand.
TAATGGAGTGGTGGTTAAGTTGGGACCAGGCAAGAAAGCGAAGAATGCTCTTTACCCCCGCACTTCCCCCGATGTTGCCCTAATATGGCGAGTCCGTGTAGTACATATAAGTTTTCCTCTTGAATCACTCTATCTATTAAAGAAACCCTCATCAAAATCTGCTGCCTAATTTTAAAGATCTAAGCGTACAGACACACGGCGGAAAGCGTCTTTATTTTATACTAAGTAATTATTTGATTATATAAATGTACAATACCATGTCTGGTCTCCAGGGTCTAATGATTTTGTTGTATGAAATGGTTAAATGTGTGAAACTTGTAAATTCTTATATTATGTTTTTCTTTTTCTTTTTTGTGTTTAATATGTTGGTACGACCGTGTAGTCAACAGACGGCTCAAGCGGAAGACCGGCGCTGACAGTTATGCCAGCAAATGCCGAGCTTGAGACCGATTTGCAACCATTTAAAATATTATTTAAATTGTTATGTGTGATTGTGCAAATAAATACATTCTTTCTTTCTTTCTTTCTTTCTAATTACATAGAACCTGTACACTTAACTTGTGTAGTGAGCCGTATTGTTACTGTATTTGATAGCCGCTTGCGAGGATAAAATAGAAGTGTTATAGCCCGTCTCGTCTGTAATGCGGTAATGCCACTGCTCACAATATTGTCTATTGGTATTGGAGTACTATAAGAAATGGCTTAAAGTCCGCGGCATGCAATGGAGATGTGAGTGTGAAACAGTAACGATGAGCGTTACGGTTTACTGTGCCTCCGTCGCTTAATTCTCTTCGGAATATTTGACATAGGATTGGAATATTTTTCGAGACCGGCGTAAAGTGACAGCTGTGCTGTCGCGTTTCGTGCGGTGTGTAAGTAGCCGGTGGCCCATGGAGGTGGGAGGAGAAAGGAGGGCAGCGCATCTGTATAGCCTCTATGTGGATGTTTGTGGGCGTCGGTAGTCATGAAAATGGCTCCGACTGCTCGTTTGCCCTCCTATACCATAAAAAAAAAAAAAAAAAAAAAATTTAAATTGTGTATATTCTTAAGCAGTAACCCCAGTCTCGTATACAAGCTATAAAACAGTTTTTTTTTTAAGTCTTCAACTTGCAATGGATATTTATCATACCAGTGATGCCTAAGAGTTCAAGCAATTATGAAAAACCAATACATAACTAGAGACTTCCTTAAAAAGCGATGGTTCTCCATTGCAGTTCTTCAAAGACATTATATCATACTAGCTGCGCCCCGCGGTTTCACCCGCGTAAATTTCGATCCCGTGGAAAACAGACAATCATCCCATGGCAACCCATAGGTACATTTTTTTCGGGATAAAAACTATCTTATGTGGTTATCCAAGTTACTCTATGTATGTGACACATTTCATGAAAATCGAATCAGCTGTTTTTGCGTGAAGAAGTAACAAACTAAATTTCGCATTTATAATATTAGTAGGATTATATTTATATATTAAAGTGCATATTAGACAGGAAGGATTTCTGTGGAAGGATGATACTAGACGTCTAAGAGTCTCCATGCACTAAAAATACCACTATGATTAGACATTTTCATTACTCAAACAATGTAGAGGGTATGACTCAATGTAAACCTCACTAAATCCAATTACTTAAATGTGACTTAGAGGTATAAGGGTCTGTACATATAGTAGACCTCTTTTTTTTCTGATGGTTTTTTTTATTCAGTCTATGTTGTCCCACTGCTGGGAAAAGGCCACCCCCAAACTTCACCAACCATCCCGGTTTTGATTTCTCCCACCAGCTTCTGTCGAAAGCATCGAGGTCGTCCCACCAACGTTTCCTCCTTTATTAATTATTTAAAAAATCAAGGAACACATACAATGCTAGGTTAGTCGTCTGTACTTATTTACTAGCTAATTAGTATTATAAAAATTGATAAGTTTATAACTTTGTTTGTGTCTAGTGGTAATCTCATGATTTCATAAGATTACCACGTATGCGATCATAAAAATTATTTCAGAAACGAAAAGCTATTCAAGAGTAACGTACGTTGTTTTTTAAGATTAAATTAAAAAGATAATAAAGCAAATGATGCGTATCCTTCAAAATAATTTAAAATTAGAAATAATCAAATAAAAAAGAAATAAACTACCACAGTGTGCAAAAATAAAGGATAAGTAAAAGATATGGTTATTGTAAGTTTCAGTTTTGGAGTTCCGTGGTCAAATAGCAAAAACCCGGCCAAGTGCGAGTCGGACTTGCACACCGAGGGTTCGGTACCAACGAAAGGTATAAGTGTCTCTGTGACATTTTTTTATGAAAATAAAATAACTTGGTTTTTCATAGCGTTTGTATGAACGACAAAGTTGTATTTGAGTTTTTTGAAAATGTATTATTTCTCAAAAACTAATAATGATATCTCGCCCAAACCAAGTTTTGTTAAAAGTTTCCTTTGAGATCTACAGCATATATATTTTTTAGATTTCTCACTCTCTTAGTTTACAAGTTAGAGGGGGACACCCAATTTTTCCTCTTTGGAAGCGTCTATCTTTTCTTTTTCAGACGGACGGACAGACGTTACGAATCTATAAGGGTCCCGTATTTGCCATTTGGCTACGGAACCCTTATAGATTCGTCATGTATGTCTGTCTGTCTGTTCGTTCGTCCGCCCGCCCGTCCGTCCGATGTCACAGCCATTTTTTTCCCGAAACTCTTGGACCTTCGTAGTTGAAACTTTGTAGGTAACTGTGAAACACTACTCGAATTTTGAATAAAAATAAATAAATTAAAAAATAAAAGGGGTATAGAACTGAATGTATTTTTTTTTCATCCAACCTGTATATGTGAGGGGTGTCTATGAATAGGTCTATAAAAATGACATTAAGGTTACTAAAACCATGTTTCGTCAAAATCAATTGTTTGAAAGATAGACGCTTCCAAAGTGGAAAAATAAGTGTTTCCGCCTTCTAACTTAAAAAAAAAAGAGAGTTTTTAGTAAAATAATATTAAAAGACTAAGAACCAGTGGAAGCGAAGCATGATGAAAAATCCAATAATATAATTGAGATGTATCGACTACTGTATAAAACAGTGAGCTAGTACCATCACACGTGCCTTATCTAATTACAATTTTCTCTTGAAATGACATTATAAAGGTGCGTACATTTTGGCATATCTTATTAATATTATAAACGCGAAAGTTTGTATGTTTGTTTGTTTGTTTGTTACTCCTGCACGCAAAAACTGCTGAACCGATTTTCATGAAATTTGGCACACAGAGGGTAACTTGGATTACGACGTAGGGTAGTTTTTATTCCGAAAAAATGTTCCTATGGGATGTCATGGGATGATTTTCCACGAGATCGAAATTTACGCGGGTGTAACCGCGGGGCGCAGCTAGTTTACCTTAAGATTATAGTTTAGATTTTTATATTTCCAGTGACTTAACAGTTTTAAATTTATGTTGTATAGTATAAGAGAGAGAAGGAACTGTCGTAGTATTTTTTTAAATAAAGAAGCCTATAAACATCTGTGTTTTTTTTTTTTTTTTTTTATGATATAGGAGGGCAAACGAGCAGTCGGAGTCATTTTCATGACTACCGACGCCCATAAACATCCGCATAGAGGCTATACAGATGCGTTGCCTTCCTTTCTCCTCCCACCTCCATGGGCCATTGTAATTTTATTATATTCCTTTTTGCCTGCCTTTCAATGGGCCACATGAAACTCATAAGTTATACGAGACACGACGAAATAGGAGTTTCTTATCAGAATTATGTGGTAACTCTAGCACTCCTGCTCACTATATGTACACTAAGAGTGCATATAGTAAGAGGTAGTGCCACACTGCATGCTTGCATGCAGTCGAATTGGGCCGGTACGACCGGGGAGGTACCTCTCGTTTACACGAGACTGGCGTGAAGTGACAGCTGTGCTATCGCGTTTCGTGCGGTGTGTAAGTAGCCGGTGGCCCATGGAGGTGGGAGTAGAAAGGATGGCAGCGCATCTGTATAGCCTCCATGCGGATGTTTGTGGGCGTCGGTAGTCATGAAAATGGCTCCGGCTGCTCGTTTGCCCTCCTAAACCATAAAAAAAAAAACTAATCCTATTACTTATCTAACGTTATCAATCTTTAAAGGCTAGCCAGATCCAGAATATATTATTTTTATGAGCACAAAATCCAGGCAGGTTAAGAAATTCGCACCGTGTGTACAGACCCTAAGAATGGTCGTTGAAAAACAATGTATTTTTATAACCTATTAAAAGCTCAGTTGCTGTCCTTACAACATGTTCCTTTAGTGTCCCATTAAGATTGAGATATCTACAATTTTATTACGAGATTATCTGCTAAGTTTTATCGAGTGATGTGCCGGGGGAATTGTTGTATGTGATATGGTGTGGTCAGTGACTACCGGCGCCCATAGACATCCGCAAAACGTGGCGGTTACGGGCAGTTATAAAATGATTTTACTTTGCTTATGGAGGGGGGAGGAGTACGAAGGGCAACAAATCAGTAGAACCTCCATACGAATGTCCGTGGGCATCGGTGATCATGACAAAGGCACCGCTGTTCATTATAGACCATAAATAGCATTTGTACTTGTAAGCCCTTTACTCTGCACAATCATTAAACTGGTGTTGATATTAGATAGCGAAGTGCTCGCCGGCTCTAATAGAATATGGGAAACTGGGTCGGACTCTCACAAGTTACAGTACTGCGGTACCGCACGAAGGGAGTGAGTGTCTATGTAATTAACTTACTGTCTGTTATATTAGATAGCGAAGTGCTCGCCGGCTCTAATAGAATATGGGAAACTGGGTCGGACTCTCACAAGTTACAGTACTGCGGTACCGACATAGAGAGTGAGTGTCTATGTAATTAACTTACTGTCTGTTATATTAGATAGCGAAGTGCTCGCCGGCTCTAATAGAATATGGGAAACTGGGTCGGTCTCTCACAAGTTACAGTACTGCGGTACCGCACATGGGGAGTGTGCGTCTATGTAATTAACTTACTGTCTGTTATATTAGATAGCGAAGTGCTCGCCGGTTCTAATAGAATATGGGAAACTGGGTCGGTCTCTCACAAGTTACAGTACTGCGGTACCGCACGTAGCGAGTGAGTGTCTATGTAATTAACTTACTGTCTGTTATATTAAATAGCGAAATGCTCGCCGGCTCTAATAGAATATGGGAAACTGGGTCGGTCTCTCACAAGTTACAGTACTGCGGTACCGCACATGGGGAGTGAGCGTCTATGTAATTAACTTACTGTCTGTTATATTAGATAGCGAAGTGCTCGCCGGCTCTAATAGAATATGGGAAACTGGGTCGGTCTCTCACAAGTTACAGTACCTACTGCGGTACCGTATATGGTGTGTGAGTGTCTATGTAATTAATTCACTGTCTGTTATAGGCTTAGATCCAACGACTATCTGACATAATATAACATAATGTAATCATTCTTCACGGCTTACTCTTGGTGTAGCGATTGCCAAGGAAATATACAGTTACAGTAACATTTTATGTGAAAGAATTTTGTGTCCGAATAAAACCCTGAGACTAAGACGTTGGTTAGAATAGAATAGGATTCTAATCATTGTTTATGTTTGGGATAAAGATGTGCGGAATAAAAATTCTAGACCTATCCATATATTCAAATATTTTATCTTTTCATATTTTATTTACAGTATTCTATTCTGATAGCGTTAATATAACTTGATCAATATCATCAGGGCAACTGTAGACTTATAAAATGTATTTCAGTAATATATTATAGAAAACTTTGATTTGTTGTTTTTTTGAAATAGAAAATATAGTATATATACAGATTTGATAAGAGCGAGAGGCTTTAAATGTAACAACATATACTATAAGTGCCTACAGTTAAGTATACGAAAATACTTTTTTAAAACAAGTTAAATAGCGAAAAATTGATAACACTCTTCGCACCGGGCGGCTACAGGGAGCACGGGGTGAATGATCTCGGCCGGCCATAGTCGGCGATCAGCTGCGATACAGCGTGTACGAAGTGAGAAAAAACTTTAAAAAAGTGCCTGTGGCTAAACTATTGCTCAGATTGATTTGATTTTTGTAGTGTGGCATGGAAATGATACACTAAATATGTAGTTTCATAAAATGGCTCTCGCTTGTATCAACCTTGTATAATCTTTATATTCAGGGTTGAAGAAAAGCAAGATGCGCCAAATTAAACCACATATACTATAATTGCCTACAGTTAATCCGTCACTAATAAAAAAGTTTACGATAAGTATACGAAAATACTTTTTTAAAGAATTTATATAGCGAAAAAATGTCATCATGCTTTACCGGCGGCTACAACGAGCGGAAACTTCGCACGGGGTGAATGATCCCGGCCGACGTCGTCGTTGAACGTTAAAAAATTATATCTACCACACCATTAATATTTTATTCAACCATCACATCAACCATATCTAGTAAGTATTCATATAAAAAATAAAATTATAAACGACCCAACCTATAAATCGAAGCAACACCTGACGATCCATAAAACAAACCCTATCCTAACGTGACTCTAGTATCGTATTGAGAATGACAATAAAAAACAAACAACCCTATAAATATAAAGCAGGCGCCTACTTATTTTTTATGAACACTTCTCGTTCACTTCAAGAAATATTACAGTAGCGCCCTCTGTGGGACTATTGTTATGAGGCATTTTCAGGACGTTCAAGGGGTGTACTAGACATCCTTTCTTATAAGTATTAAGGTAAAAAGTCACAGAGTTATGAGATACACATAAATCGACTGCCGCCATAGAGCGTCAGATTGCATTTGTTTGTGTAATATACAGTAAGCATCAAATGAAAGACAAACCTTAGTGTAAATATAGAGTAAGTGTCGCCGCACACGGGCCACACGCCACAGCCACAAACGCCGCCACAAGAGGCAAGAAACGGTCACAAAAGTAGCTGAAGCGCGCGACAGCCACTTGTGGCCGGTGGTCGACACTTGCGGTCGGTGGTGGCTACTTTTTTTAACCCAGGAATGCAGTATCATAATGGACTCGGACGAAGAAGGTTTAATTGCGCTACTTTTAATAAAAAGACGACGTCGTAGAAAACGAAACCGTAGTTATTGGATACATCCAATTTATTCAAGGAAAGGGAGAGAGGGGCGCGGAATCGCGCGAGTGGCATGTGGCGGCTTTTTGTGTCGGCGTTTAGTGGCCGGTGCGGGCCACAAGAAGCAAGCTGCGACGATTTGTATCGTGTGGCCGCCACCGGCGCCAACCGTGTGCGGCGAGTCCATATAAAATGTATGAAAATTACAGGAAATATGCCAGTGGCGGCGTTTTGTGGTTGTGTCCAGTGGCCCGTGTGCGGGAGCCCTAAGAGATAATTTCATATGATATACAAGGCTAGCTAAATCATAGAACAGACACGCCGAACAATTTTTTTTCTCCATGAGTTGTTTCCGATCGGCAACAACTCATGGAGCAAAAAATTTGTTCGGCGTGTCTGTTCCATTCGTTAGTAACATTAATTCAATGAAATCGGAGAGGTATACATATGGTTTGCCGCCGTCCAGTGACAGCCATTTTGTAGCAGGATTTACGTTACTAATATTAATCACGAAAGGAAAAAAGGAAGAAAAAGCTTTGTAATTGTCATACTATGTGCATTCTACAATTACAAAATTTGCTTACATTAGAAATATCATACATTGTTGTCATATATTCAAACACAACTCAAAGTATAATATTTCAGCCCCACCTTGACACACTTATTGTTATTATTCTAGAATAATACCAGACATAAGTCACAACATTCCCCTCTCCAAATTTAATACAAGATGGCGGGCTCTGCCGGCACGAGCTCTCGCTGCGATGAGAACTGTCGCTCCATGTATGTTTATATATTATGTTTGGTTACTCCGTTTATACGCGTCGTAGGGAATATTTATTTATGAGGTTTATTTGGCATATGGTGGTGGGTGGAGAAAGGAGGGCAGCACATGTGTATGAGCCTGTATACGGATGTCTATGGGCGTCGGTAGTCATGTAAATGGCTCCGACTGCTCGTTTGCTCATACCAAAAAATATTTATTTAATCATCTTCATCATATTACTCAGTTTATTGCCATTATGCGCCAAATGACGTCACATGATGTCAACGCGATGTGACCGCTACACTGTCGCGCTTTGGTGGTCTAAGTAGGAAGGGAAGGAGGTCTGGATAACAACTATGCGGATGTTTGTGGGCGTCTAACATAAAATTACTTTTTTCTGTTAATAAAATGATTCTTTTATATAGATTGTACGGGGGCGAGACCACGAAGCATAAATCAGCTTATTTATAATGAAGTCTAACTAAAATCATGAATATTTTTTAAAAATTACTAGCTGATCCGACATACGTTGTCTTGTCATCACTGGAAAACATGTAGTCATGGTAACATATTATGTGGCCGAATTGTGAACCCGTTACTTTGCCCTTTATTCTTGACGTAGGGGAATACATTTACGTATTATATCTAGGAGGCCAGATGAACCCTAGACCTATGTCGGGAGTGCAATACAGACCCCTGCGGGTACCTTCAGACGCTATAATTGGAGGGTCTCGGATCAACAGGAAACAAGATCCCTCCAACGACAGGCTAGCCTCGGTGAAATGGCCAGACTTCTCCTCCTTGAGGACTGTCCGGCTGTCTCTGAACAGGCCCTACTACAACGTCGGAACCGACTCCTGGCACCAGTACTCCAGTCGGCAAGCCGTTAGAACAGGACATAGGAGAGGATAACTATTCTTTAGTTTACGAACGATTGAAAAATTGAAAAGATTTATTCAACTGATAAGCACCCAGATATTATTTACAGATATATAGTTTGTTATCCACCTACTTATCCAAGGAATGAAAAATCTTCCCTTGCAGATAAGTAAGTTTTAGACTATTCTTTGAATTTTATTTATTTTTGAACTAGATGCGACATTAACATCAAATGTTTGACAGGAATAGTTACAGTATGGGAAAACGAAATTGTTGTTGTTACTATATTCCTAGCATTTTTTCCTTAATACAAACCTTTTAAACCTTCCCTGAACTTCCACAATTCATTCAAAACGAAAATTGGCAAAATTAGCCAAAGCCGTTCTCGAGTTTTAACGAGTCTAACGAACAGCAATTGATTTAAATTAAGGTATATGTGGATTATAAGGAAAAAAAATAATTATGGTAAGAATTCCTATGTCAAAGATTGTCTAGTAATCCTCTTGGACGATCTGATAAAACCAAAAACAATCGTCCCACAGAGGGCGCTGCTGTAATATCCTTATGAATATCTTATTCTCCCGAAGTGAAAGGGAAGTGTTCATAAAATATGAGTAGGCGCCTGCTTTATATTTATTAGCGTTCTGAATATGATACACGATATCTAACTCTTTAAGTCTCTACTACCGAGCTTTGCTTGGTATATATTTACATACGAATTACTTAATGAAAGATGAATAAAAAAGGACAAAAAAAATGAAAAAGAAGAGTGACTGTGTGTTCAGTTCTGCCCCTGGGCTTATTGCGCAGTGGAAGGAAGGTGGTATACTCAGGGCACAAGTCAGAATGAACTTTGTCTACGATTACGCAGAGCTAAATTAGATTTAAATAGGTACAATTACTTGGTGTCTCCTGGGTCCGGCTTAATATATATCACATTAACCTATAAAACCTATGGCCATAAATTTCAAGCGTGTAATGAGATATACTTAGCCTTCCGTGAAGCAGCAATCGGCCGACAGATGCATCTGCAGCAAACTTCGTCAAGCGGGTTCTTAATAGTCTTTTATTCAACTTATAATCAAACACAAATCACTCAAAGTTCAGTTAGTTAGACAATTAATTTACACTCCCGATAATATTAACAGGGAAAACAACACGTAAATTATAGTAGTGATCACAACTCAAATCTGAATGCGATATTAGGCGTCTGCAATTCAAAGACGCGAGCGATCCATCAAGCGATATAACAATAAAACAATTACAACGATCTCTCAAGAGATTCAACAACAATATAACATGGCCGCTAACACCAAAATCACCATAGCAACCGCGCGGCAGCGACCGACGCGGCCTCAAGCGGCCCACACCGGTATTACACATTACATGTGGTTCAGAACACTGTGGATTAGATGCCTGTATCTCTGGCGTCGAAGGCTGAACTCTCTCAACTACGCTGTTTACACCTAAGAAGTGATTGCCTTTACCTACGTATTCTAAAGATAGCAGTTTTCTTATTGCCTGTAAACATAGATCAAAAACATTTTCTGAAAAAACCTAGCTAGATCGATTTTTCGCCCCCGAAACCCCATGCGTTCTAAATTTTTATAAAAATCGTTGGAGCTGTTTCCGAGATTTATTTTATATAGAAATATATTTATATACAAGGTTGATATAAACGAGAGGCATTAAATGAAACCACATATTTTGTGAATAATTTCCAGGCTAATAAAAATCAGACCAATCGGAGCAATAGTTTAGCTACAGGAATTTTTTAAAGTTTTTTCTCACTTCGTACACGCAGTATTTGGCCGGCCTAGGTCATTCACCCCGTGCACGCTGTAGACGCCCAGTACAAAGCATGATTACATTTTTTCACTATTTAACTTGTTTGAAAAAAGTATTTACGTATACTCTTTTTTTTAATAGTTTCGGATTAACTGTAGGCACTTATATTATATGTGGTTTAATTTAATGCCTCTCGCTATTAACAACCTTGTATATACAAGAATTGCTCGTTTAAAGTATAGAAAGTCAAAGGATTTCTAGTATACCGCTTGACTCTTGAATGATATGAAAAAGCCCCATAACAATCGTTCCACAGAGGGCGTGGCTGTAATATATCTTGAAGTGAACAGGAAGTGTTCATAAACAATAAGTAGGCGCCTGCTTTATATTTATTGGCGTTCTGAATTAGATACAAGAGTCCCGTTGGGATTGGGTTTTGTGTTTTATACGAGGAGATCCTCAGTAGTTGGTTCTATTTATAGGTTGGGTTAAGTTGTGTTTTTTAATTTTTCGCGACTAATTGGCGAAGTAATTTTTGGACTGTTAGATTTTCTTTTGTTTTGGCAGGGGAATACCTTAGGCGTATATCGGACTCGACACTTAATATAATACCGACTAAACCCCTGCGGGTGCCATCAGCCGCTATAATTGGAGGAATCCCTGATCCTGATCCCTGAAGCAACATGATCTACAGCCAGTAGTAAGTAGTATAAAATATCTACACTACAATATTTCGACGACCAGGCTAGCGCATAGTACAGGGCTCGGATAGGCGGAGCATGTTGTGCCAGGGGTCGCGGGTTTGAATCCCGCCTTGGTCATAGACGTTTATCTATGTATTATATGTGTCTCTACAATAAAAATTTAAAATACATTTCTTAAATTTATAAAAACATATTAAATATATTTCCGTTATCTAGTACCCGTAACACAAGTCCTTACGTACTTAGCACGGGGCTAGACTAATGTAGTGTGATAAGTCCACAAATATTATTCATAATATTATTATTATTATTATTATTATTATTATACAGGGTTACTTTATGGTCATCCGGCCAAATTTTAAAATAAGAAAGTCAACATAATTCAAAGGGTGTATTTTACATTTCATCGTCTAATTTTATTTTTATTGTTAAATAAAAATCGATTATAAATGGTCCTTAAGACTACATTGATCGTTGTTCGCACACGAATGTGTGACTTCAAGGTGAGTGACGCCGGCGCGGCCGTCGCGACTCGCGAATTCGCGAGGCAGTTGACACGTTGTGACCAAAAAATATGTTTATAAGATGGGACAAAGTAATAATATTTAATTTTTTTTTTATTTCATAAAATGCATGTATTATTGATTCAGAACCAAACCTGTAAATTTGGCCGGTGACCAAAAAGTAGCCCTGGATATATAGCTTGTAGCCAATATTATATCTCTACTATGTCACATATTTCCATTTTATTCGCCCACTGGGTTGAAACACAAAGACTGCGGAAAATAAAATATTCCATTGCGTCCCAAACGAAGTTACGTACAAGGGTAGAGCGAGCGGCAACGAGTGAGTTTTATTTTATGTGACGAGAGAACTGTGCGGGTTTGTTCACTGTTGGATGTTTGTGTGTTAGGTTGGTGAATGGGTAAGGGGCAAACGAGCAAGCGGAGCTATTACCGTCGCCCATAGACATCCACATAGAGGTTATACAGATGCGTTGCCCTCCTTCCTCTTCCACCCTGCGTGGACCACGGGCTACTTTCACACCACACGAAACACGACAGCGCAGTTGTCACTTTATGCCGGTCATGTAAGCTAGAGGTACCTCCGCGGTCGTGCCCAATTCACCATCATCGTCGTCATGTATCATTACATATACATGATGATACATGACGATGATGTCATGTACCATTGCAACTGAATTAGGCCGGCACGACCGGGGAGGCAACTGTCACACATGTTACTGCCTAAAATCTTTCATTTCATTAAAACAAAAAGTATCAAGACATTTGTGTCCGTTTACAACAGGACGCTATAAAACCGGATCACCGCCGACTATCCGGTCATAAACAAAAGTGTGCCGGTAATTGATCGTAACCGGGTCGTGACGTCAAACCCAGGTGTCGTCACTCCGGTAATGGTCAGCACAATTAGTTTGGAGGTTGTTTATTAGCTAGAGGAATAAGGACAGAGCCGTTTCTTTTGTATTGGCCAAATTAAGTCCTAGTAGTCACATTAAAAGAACATCTTTTTCGTAAAAAGTAGCTCAGCAAATCAAAAAACCAGTAAAGGGCGCATCGGGATAGTGTGAGTATTACTTGTGAAAACAAAAGATACTGCGCACAAAAAGTAATATCCTAATATATTATTATATTGGTTGGAGGTCAAATATTGTGACCCGCCCTGCTGTCGCAGCTAACAAACAATATCATCGCCCGCCACTCCGTCATATTGTTTTTATTATGTCCAATCGCCCGTCACTCAGTCATTTTGTCGTTGTTGTTTTTATTATGTCCATTGTTTATTCTCGTGGTATTTATAATGTAGATATAACAGGTCTCGTACCTCAATATCAACAAGGTTTTTCCTAAGCAATATCGACTGATAGAAACAACGAGATATGACAGCTTTCCCGAGGTTTCTTTTTCTTTTCTTTTTTTTAATTTGTTTCAACTTTTCAGTACCGTATATTAATGATATAGTATAGGTAGGTAATAGTAGTTTATGCAACTGTCATATAAAGAAGCGTATTAAAACACGAGTGTTAATTTTTGAAACGAGCGAACGCGAGTTTCAAAATAGTACCTCACGAGTGTTTTAATACCCGTGTTATATGCAGTTGCATACACTACTTTATCTTCACTAATGCAATTAATCAATTAATCAAACATCGCGAAACATTAAATTCACGCGTATTGCCCCATTCGTTGTTGGACCGAAGACTGTTTGACCGACGAGGCGACGACTGCTTGACGGACGATTTAAAATGTAATGTTCTTTGAAGATAAATATTTTTAATAAATACTTTAATTTGATTGCAAAAATTGCGGCGCGTAAATATATACTTTTTATAATTCAATGTTAATAAAATACTAGCTTCAATGTTGAAATATAATGTGAAAAAATCACATGACTTTACTTTTAAATTTCTAATAAACAGTAGATTATTCGATGTCTGTGGCGTTCATTTTTGCTTTCATTTTTTTGTAGAGCTTTGTCTCTTTCTCGCAAATCCTTTGCAAGCTGGCATTGAACCAATGAGAGCGCAGCTGCAGCTCGCGCAGGGCCAATCAGGAGCGAACGCGCGCTGTTATGATTTTGAAATAAGGCTCTCTCACCACTCTCTCTCTCTCTCTCACTCTCACACAGTGTTATAATGAGATTTTACGATATCGATTTGGATATTATAACATCATGTCAAATTGCTTAAATTGAGTTTTTTGTTGTCTGAGCTATAACAGTAGTTATTATAAGTCAAGTATTGAAAACATAAGTAGAATGTTCCAACATTAGTGTAGATAAATAATATTTTGTAATTATTGTAATAAAATGTTGGTTAGTAGTTGTTAATTTATATTATATTGCTATCCCTTCGACGGATCTTCAGCTTGTCGTGGTGAGGGGGCTTAGTAGCCGTGGCTTGAGCCACCACGGTGAACCAAGAGGGATCCCAAGAGGAGATCCTCCGAGTTGGCTTCCCCAGGTCCCGCTTTGGATGCGTCCATGGAGGAGGGGTTACGTGGGGAGAGTTGTCTCGGTGTGTCGTTGCCGTGCACGCTGTCTCCCGCGACCGAACGCGGACGCACCGTTCGATGCGTTGGCGGTGGGGCCGCAGAGGAAGAGGAGATGCGGTGTGTCGTTGCCGTCCTCCCTATTCTCTGCGGCCGTTTGACGGTTGGCCTGGGTGGTGGTCGGGGTCAGCCAATGTCAGAGGTCCTCCGCCTTCTCAATTGGCACATGGCGGCGTTGATTGGGACCACCGGCGTGGCGTGGTTCGTCGGAGCATTGGGACCAGGGGTCAGGATGGGAACCTGGCCCCATTACACCAACAACGGAACCGGAAAAGTAGGTATTTGTAGTACTTGATAGCTTTGTTGTAAATCCTTTATATTAATTAGTGGAATCTGTGAAAAGCCTTTGTACTTTATTTTCCACTTCAGTTTCTAATAGCCTAAGTGGAACTTTAACAGGAATATCTACGGAGTCTTTAAGAGACCTGACCATGGTACTTTTTTTACACGATACCGGCTTAAAGCCGTGTTGTTGAAATTCGTGCGTTGTGTCAGTAGCCATGGACATGGACCATGGACCATGACGAGACCATGGAAGGAGGAGGAGGAAGGAAGGAATGGCGGAATCTGCGCATATGCGGATGTCTATGGGAGTCGCTAGTCATGAAATATTCCATCCAACTGCTCTTTTTCCCTTTTATACTATTTAAAATAAAAGCTGTCCATAATACAACATTGTGGACTTGGGCCTGTTAATATAAGCTGGGACTTTCGTAATTCCGTTCCGGTCCGGTTCCGTTCCCGGGAAATCGGTTCCAACGTTGGAGTAGGGACTGTTCAAAGGCAGCCGGTCCCCAAGGAGGAGAAAACTGACCTTTTCACGAGGCCAGCCTGTCGCTGGAGGGATCTGTTGCTTGTAGATCCGGGGCCCTACAATAATAGCGGTGAATGGTACCCGCAGGGGTTTAGTCGGTAGGCGCAACCCAGTTGTCGAGCCCGACACTGTACCCGGTATAGCCACCGGGCTCCTAGGTAGCGTACCTAAAAGTATTCCACTGCGTTACCAAAGAAAAACCATAAAAAAGTAAACACAGGTTTTAATTTTGAGAACGTGTCTAAAAGTAGGAACTCAACTAAAATAAGTATAAAATATTACCTATTTTAATATAAAAATCGAAAGAAATTGTTTCTTTGGTTGAGCACGCCAATATCATTAACCACTGATACGATATGCCAATTTTAAACTATATACAATCACTATATTACTATGCCTAATATGCTTATGATAAATAGGAGCGTAGTGCCTATGTGACACCGCAAGGCGCTGCTAGTTCAGCCATAGCTGTTCCTAGCACAGTTTGATTTGGTTCACTTGGTGATTTCTCAAAGTATATTGCATCTTACAAACTATATTACGTAATATCCGAGCAATAGTTTTGGTATGAGCTAGTGACATATATTGCAACCGAATTGGGCCGGCACGACCGGGGAAATACATCTCGCTCACACGACTCTGTCGCGAAGCTACAGCTTTACTGTCTTGTTTCAAGTGATGCGTTAGTTACCGATGGTTTCGGTTGAAATGTTGATTATATTTTTTTAAGTTAAAGCATTTTACGGATCCAAATTAGAAAACTGGGCTCAGACAAACGGATCTGGATAATAAGAAATGCTTCGAATCTTCACTTAATCTGAATGAATATTAAAAGGAATGAATATTCAAGGAATGTAAAGCGGGATTGATTGTTTCTTCCTTTAGAAGAAATGAAAAAGGTTTTTTAGGCTTTTCCGAATAAGACACAGATCTTTTTGTCATCGAATACAGCGTGATCTCAAGGATTAGAATCCTTTACATAATTTAAAACCAATTTCATTATTCTGTTACATATTTAAAAACAATTTGAAAACGAAATTAGAATTGATCAAGGGCTTGTGTGCGGTAGTAAGATGAAATTCCATGTTGCATTACTTCCAAATGGGTCACGACGGGAGGTACCTCTGGCGTAAATGACATCGTCTGGAAATGCCCGCTACGCTGTCGCGTTTCGTGCGGTTTTCAAGTGTCCCGTGGCCTATTGGAAATGAAAAGGAATTGTCTACCTCTCGCATAATGATTTATTGTTTTGTTTTCCGTGGACGGAGGGATTCGAATCCTTGTAAAAATACTCTGACTGCTAGTTTGCCCCTTCGTACTGTAAACAAAAATAGTATAGATATTTTTTATTGTAATTATAGATATATTTTTTTTAATAGCATAAGGGGCCAAACGAGAAATCGGAGCCTTTTGATGACTACCGACGTCCATGGACATTCGCATGATTGTTACGCAGATGCTTTGCCCTCCTGTCATCCCCCCCTTCAATGGGCCACCGGCTACTCACAAACCGCACGAATATTATCTTAAATGGAGACTCAGTTGGTCTAAAGTTGTTTCAGGGTAAAAAATATAATCCTGTCATATGTGATTTACACCTAGCGTCGATGATGTCATAATGTAGCTCTAGTGTCTCGCTTTTGTGTAGCACATTATCAACACACCAGAGCGCTATTACGACGTCATAGACGCTATACTAAGGGTCAACCCACACCGAAAAAGCGACGAAGCGACTCGCCCGGTAGGGAAGGCGCGCGGATTCCCGCGACTGCTCGGGAAGTCTCTGGAATGCTCCAGAAGTCGCAAGAATTCGATAATAAGTACTATAGCAATGAAAACAAAGTTGAAATTCATATGACACATAAACAGCGCTCCGCTTCGCTGCCCTTCGTCGCTCTTTTGGTGTGAGTTGACCCTAAAATGACAAGACAAGCACGGATAAAAGAAGTAAGGAGGGAGGGTTCAAAGGAGGTGGGATGAATGGCGGATCACATTCCAGCGACGTGCACAGATATAGTGCGCCACTTGAGGAGCTCCACACGATCATTAAATGTTCACGCTCGTGTGCTTGTTGCAACGGCGCGGTTCTGATGCTCACAACTGGACGAAAGAGATTAGAAAAAAAAAAAATTGTATTCGTTTTATTTTGATAATTTTTTGTGTTGTATTTTTATATGGTTGTGTATTGTCCGAAATAAAGATTATTATTATTATTAGGACGTGAATAAATAGTGTGGTATTTGGGGAATGAAAAGTGAAGTTGTTTGAGACGTAATGACGTTGCAGAGCTTGGAAGCTGGACCCGAAAGAGGTCAGATTGTATTCTTCAATGGAATATAAAAGTGGACAGATAAAGTTTGATGATGATGACCCTCCGTCGGCAGTGAGCACAATGAACCAGTAGGCAAGTAGCCGCTCGCACTTAGCTGTAAGTCTCTGTATATTAGTACCTATATTATCTATGGCTGTAAGGTGGATAACACACTGCACCGCTCACCGCCGTGGCGTGCGGTGAAGCGGATCTCAAGCATTGTGCTCTATTAAATCTGTTGATACCAAACATACGTGTGTTTGGTATCAACAGATTTAATAGAGCCAGACCGCCAGACCGCGCGATCGAACGGTGCTCTCGCCGCCACCGCACCTCCGCGCTGCGGGGCGGTGCTTCACACACGGGGAGCCGCGTAGCCGCTCATCATCATGTGTGTCACCACTTCAGCCTCCATTCTTGTCAGTGCCGGGGATTAAATTGGTCAAAACTGCGTAAAATCCATCTGCAGGGACAGGAGCGTAAACCGCCTTACGGCGTGTAGCACCGCTACGAAATCCGCTTTACCGCCTCCGCCCCAATCGCGGTGAACGGTGCCGTGTGTTAATCGCCTAAGCGCTAAAAGCCGACTGCGCTTATTGTGCGGCCGCCATTTATAACATTGTCGCCCATTACGCGGAGACTCTGGCAACAGCTGGGATATTTTATAGAAATACTTATTTTGACTTTGATATTTGTACATACGAAATTCTATGTTCGACAACCAGCCGGCGCAGTGGTACAGAGGTCAGATGAGCGGAGCATGTTGCACCAGCGGTCACGAGTTCGAATTCAGCCTTGGTCATGAATATTTATCTATGCATTATATTATATATTTCTATTATAAAAATCATAAATAATATATGAATTTCTTAAATTTATAAAACATTAAATAGTCTTTGTCTAGTAGGTACTCGTAACAGAAGTCCTTAAGGTACTTACCACGCGGCTAGACTAGCAAAAAAAATCGGCCAAGTGCGAGTCCGACTATAAGTTCTTACTTCTTGCCAAATTTCACAACTCCAAGTCAACGGGAAGTACCCGATAATTTTTTGGTTTTCGACAAAGTACGTTTTCATACAAAATGCATAATAGGGAATATGCATATGATTCAAATAATGATAATTTTTTTTATCTACACTAATGTTGTAACATTCTACTTATGTTTTCAATACTTGACTTATAATAACTACTATTATAGCTCAGACAACAAAAAACTCAATTTAAGCAATTTGACATGATGTTATAATATCCAAATCGATATCATAAAATCTCATTATAACACTGTGTGAAAAGTTGCAAGTATTTAATAAAAATATTTATCTTCAAAGAACATTACATTTTAAATCGTCGGTAAAGCAGTCGTCGCCTCGTCGGTCAAACAGTCGTCGGTCCAACAATGAATGTGGCAATACGCGTGAATTTAATGTTTCGCAATGTTTGATTAATTGATTAATTGCATTAGTGAAGATAAAGCAGTGTATGCAACTGCATATAACACGGGTATTAAAACACTCGTGAGGTACTATTTTGAAACTCGCGTTCGCTCGTTTCAAAAATTCACACTCGTGTTTTAATACCCTTCTTTATATGACAGTTGCGTAAACTACTATTATATGTAAAGTCTTTTCCTGTAGATGTGCGTACGTATTAATATTTTTTTGTATAATTTTGTTTTCAATCAGAAAATAATTATTGAAAAGTGCAAAAATTGTGCGGGAAGATTGAATTAGGTGAAACACACGCCATTGGTCGGCATGAAATGTGACGTCAAATATCATAATAATGTGATTGTCAAAGAGCATTGGTGCATTGCCATTGGTGGTTGTTATGATGCGTGACGTCATGTCAGCGCGGCAAAATGGCGATCGTTTAAAAAGCTGTTATCGGCCTACAAATTTGAAACATTGTTTTTGAACTTAATATTGTTTGTTCAGCGCTGGTATTTTTTTTACATTAATGTAATTATGTAAATTATCATTTAAAAATATAAAAAAAATACATGCATATTCCCTATTGGCTATAACTTTTTATTGCGTACACTTAGAAGTGTGATTGACGTAACTGACCTCCGTATTTGACGAAAATTTCAGCTTAAGCAGCTCCCTTCACGCGTTTTATAGAAAAAGGTCTCGACAGACGTACAGACAGACGGACAACAAAGCGATCCTATAAGGGTTCCGTTTTTTCTCTTTGAGATACGGAACCCTAAAAAGTGTAAAAGTCCACAGATGTTATTCTTGTTTCTTTTTTTTTATGACAAAAGGAGGCCAACGAACAGTCCTTTTTACATTGTTTTAATAGTCACCGTAGCTCATAGATATCCGCGTAAAATAATATATTATACAGGGTTGATAAGAGCGAGAGGCATTAAATGAAACTACATATACTATAAGTGCCTAAGGGTTATCCGAAAGTGTTGAAAAAAAGTTTACAATAGGTATACGAAAATACTTTATACGTGAAGTAGCGAAAACATGTAATCACGTTTGTACCGGGCGGCTACAGCGAGCACGAGGTGAATGACCCCGATCGGTCATAGTCGGAGATCAGCTGCGATACGGCGCGTACGATGTGAGTAAAAACTTTAAATATATCCTGTGGCTAAACTATTGCTCCGATTGTTCTGATTTTTGTGGTTCGGGCTGGAAATGATACATTAAATATGAGGTTTAATTTAATGCCTCTCGCTTGTATCAACCTTGTATAACGCGGATATCTAATAAAAGACCTTTGGACTGCTCATTTGGTGGCATATTATGCCAAAGTACGAGCACTCCTTCTCTTTTCCCTGTAATGGGCCACAAGAAACCCACAAGACTCACAAGGCGCACGAATGGAAATAAAGAAAGAAGAAAGAAAGCGCATGAATGGCACATACACTCGAAACACATTTTCAAATGCAGTCGGGTAAAAAGGACAAACGAGCAGCCAATTTTCAGCCAGCAAATATCGTCCATTTTATAAACATGTCTCTTTTTTTCTTGTTGTTATTAAAAAAAGCGTTCTAATTAACAATCACTTAAACGTTAGGCACTGTTTCATATAGATAAAAAAATCCAAATGCAAGACATTTCAATTTCAGGCTTCAACGTCCATTCAACTTCTTGAGTGGTCCTGAGCTAAAACTTGACAATTTGATTTGATCACTTGAACATCTTAAGACTTTTTTAGACTTTATAGACTTAAATTGACATGGAAAGGTTTTTTAGCAAAAACTGTGTGAAAGCTCCTTTCTTTAGTGTTTTATTTAGAAAAGTTTGAGGGTTTATAGGGTCAGAACGTAGTAAAACTAAGCGATACTCTATGTATCGCTTCATAATGAGCATCTGCAAAGAAAAGTCATGCAAAATAAGAAATTTGCTGTCACTACTTACGTGTCACAACCATTGAATTAATATTATTAACGTACTACTACTACATAGTAGTAGACGTACTACTATGTAGTAGTAGTGCTACTACGTAGTAGTAACAACTCACTGGTCACAACTACCCTCCTTCTTCTACGACTTAAGAGGTGTGAGTATGGTCGACACTCCTAGTTTCTGAGTTTCCGTTACATTTTGCTTTTATATACACAATATCAAATAATATAATGTCAGAAATGAAAATGCTAGCACATTAGGCACACATTAGAAACACAATTTCACCCCAAAACATCATGATCTACACAATATATAATGCATCTACTTAGCTTTTAGCGTTCCCGTCACACTGTCACGATAACTGACGTCTACTTGGAGCTGCTTTATAAATTAATTCTTCATAAAATATCGTGAAATTGGATGAACGAAAATGTCACAGACGATAAACCCGCTGATAAGCAATGAGTTTATATTCATAGAGCTATGTAAATACGAGTGAGGCGCTATAGATAATAAACTCTTATGAGTTTATTAGTTTAAATTACTTATTTCAATATTGTAATTAAAATTATGGTATGGATCACAGTCTAAGTATTGATGCCTGATAATAAAGAGCAGGTATATCACGTTGGAATTACGATAGTAAGTAGCCAAACTCTCAATATTACTAATAATATAATGCGTCCTAGCTGATTTCGGCTACGGCGGCCGTCTATATAGACGTGTCATCCGCGCAGGACTCTCTATTCCCTCATTCTTATATTCTGGAGAGAAATCAGGCGCAAGACCGACGGCTTAACGTGCTCTCCGAGGCACGGGGGTGTGACATCGCCAACTTCCTGACTCCGGACTGTCATTAGAAATAGAAAAATCCCAATAACAATTTTTGTCCGACCCGGCATTCGAACCCGGGACCTCACGTCTGTTGAACACGCTTGCCACTAGATCACGAGGTGGAATAATAATATTGCTACTAATTCTAACATGTTACAGATAAACCCGATTTGTATTTTCCTTCAATAAAAAGTTACGAAATTCTTGACGATATTTCATGGAAATCTCCATAATATATCACGTTCGAATAAAATGTTCTCGTCGGCTGCCCGTTGCCCTTATGAGCTGACCCATCAACCGAATTGAGGCTTTCAACTCTGACCAGCGCGAGTGGGCTTTTACGTGTCCATAATTTACCAAAATCGCTCCGAATTTTTATCGGCACCTTAGAATTTGATTGCATTTGACAAATAAATTAGCCTACATTTTATCTCGGGGTCTTAAACTTAAAACGAATGAGCTACCTATACGAATGAGGAAGGATACATGGAAAGCCAAGAATGACGTATAGTTCTACCACAGAAATAAGTTACACCGATGTACCTGCGCAGAAAAATTTTTTTTAAGGCGCGAAAATATTTCAGTCAATCACCAGGCACGGGAAATTCTTTATTTGCCATTGGTCGAGCGAAAGCTGGCGGTATTGGCATTCGCCAGTTGCTTAGTTGGGCTAAGCAGCTCAGCTGTCATTCAAATAAATGTCAAAATCATGCAGTACAGATATCGCGAGCGACTCACGTCTTGTTATATTTTAAGCCTTATAAGTGTTAGAATAAGGTTGATATTGAATCCATGATATAAATCGGGTTAGATCGGATAGCACTCTTCTGCATCAACAACGAAAGCCGATGTAACTTATTTTTGTGGTGATGATTAATGGGTATTTTCCGACAGTAGTATCAAGAGTCAACTGGCGAAAGAAGAGAGTAATGAACGAAGAACGTGGACGAGACAAGACAAATGTGTAAGTACCCCATTCCCATTAGAGGACTGGCGTGAAGACAATTTTGTTGTCGTAGGGTCATAAG
>LUGF01042140.1:9945-23638 GCA_001625245.1 Calycopis cecrops
CAGAAGGGCTCTGCTGTATATCCTCTGGGAGTGCGTTCCACAGCTGAGCTGCATGTACAGTAAAAGAATTTCCGTAAAAGGAAGTGGAATAGGAGGGTATGGATAAATCTTTTTTTATTGTACATGCTCTTATAGGCCTGTCGTTCGGGGGACTATAAAGAACCCGTTCTGATAGATATGGAGGAGAGCGTGTTTTGAGAATTTTGAAGAGTATAGTGAGTATGTGAACGTTCCTGCGTTGGCGGATCGGAAGTCATTGTAGCTTGTTGCGGAATTCAGATACACGGTCATATTTACGCAGTCCATATATGTATAGAATGCATAAATTCTGAATCCGTTCTAGCTTGTTTAGTAACTCCTCAGTAACGTCCAAATAACACACGTCCGCATAGTCTAGAATAGGAAGCAAAAGAGATTGTGCTAGAAGAATTTTAGTAGTTAGAGGAAGAAAATGCTGAAGTCTTTTTAGTGAGTGCAGGGAATAGTGCATCCTCTTACTGATTTCATTGACGTGCACAGACCAGGATAAATCACTAACTCTTAAATTGTGACAGGATACTACGAAAGTACAAATTAATATAAAGGTATTTTATGCATGGACGAAATTTTTACGATCCAGAGTTTATCCCTAAGAAACCAATTTCCAAATTAAAACCGGTTCTTTATAACAAGTCCTTGGAGATTCCTTATTTCATTGAGCTGTTTCACGCTAAGCGAAGCGAAAAGGCACGGAGTTGCAATTTTATTGTCTCCGGAGCCATTCGGTGTGATCTTGTCGCACTACATAGCACTCTTGACAATCTCATCAAACTCCGCTCTTAGATACACTTATAAAGACAGAATTATCTATTTGGAATTCGTCTCATCGTTTTGTGCACAACACCTTACAAAATCAGATAAACTGCCTGTAAAAGTAATTTAATATGTTAGATGTTTTATATAATACAAAATTCAATTAGTTAATTATGTACTTCAACACTCTTGGAAAAATTAAAAATGAATTAGCCTAATCGAGAATTTTGTTAATAAGTAAAAAAATTATTGATAATAATCTTTATTCTTAGTAAAATCTTATCTCTTTCATAACTTCTCAAATAGTGAAGTTATCTCGAGAGAAGTAATAAATTTCTTTTAACATTAAGGTATTTTTTTACATTTTTTTTTCAATTATGTTGTTTTTAATTTCTTTCTACTTATTAATTGCTAATAAGTTGTCAGCAAAACTTTCGCGTTTATCCAATAACTTTGAAACTTAAAAAAAATATAATGTCTATTAGCTGCGCCTTGAGGTTTAACCTGCGTTAGACACAAAAAATTTCGTCAAAATCGTTCCAGTCCTTTAGGAGGAGTTCAATGACATATTATTGTTAACACGGACATAAAACTTAAAAATTCGCTGTGGCCTATAACTTGGTACCTCAACGCAAAGTGTCAAACGAGACTTTAAGGGATTTCCTTCACAACTTACAGCAATTAGTAATCAGCCCATTCTGAGTCTATTAACTTCAAGAACAATTACGTTTTCAACGCGGAAATAAGTGTTGCACTTGGAACTAGCAGCGGCATTATCTAGGGCAGTGGTTCCCAACCTTTTTTTGGCCAGGGACCACTTTTATATTATTCTTGATAGCAAGGACCACAACGTAGGTGTAATAACATTTCTGACTCACTGCACGGCAACCAACGGCTTACCGCCCGCTTAACTTAAAATTATTCGCCATATTTTGGCTTCTGCGGGCCACTGGTTGGGAACCACTGATCCATGAACCATTGATCTAAGGTTATCACCGTGTTATTGTGCTATGTGGATCTTGATTAATTCTAACGTCATTAACTCATCATTTAGTTATTATATCAACGCAGACTTTAATTATTATTTTTTCTTTATGGTGTAAGGGGACAAACGAGCAGTTGTAGCCATTTTCATGACTACCGACGCCCATGGACACCTGCATAGAGACTATACAGATGCGCTGCCCCCCTTTCTCCTCCCACCTCCAAGGGCCATTAAATGAAGGTATATAAAAAAAATATTATAAGAGTATATACTTGGTTTATTTATATACATGAATTTTTACTGTTTAACGTTTTATCTGAAAGTCTAAAAGGTTTCTAAGAAATCGTTATCCACATTTTTCTCAAAATTCATCGCTACAAGATATTTCCGGGACATCCGCACACCCGCTTGTATTTAATGTGTTCATAACCAGCTGCTGAGCATTTATTATATTTGCTTTTAAAGGGTAAGCTTTATATTTATTCGATTTTTATTTCGGTTTACATCTTCGTATTCTGGATCTGCTTTTTAAAATTTCGCGAATAACTTTAATAATTTTCCCCTTTTTTAGTTTTTCTTTGTACATGTTGTACATTAAATACCTACATTTATTAGTTAAATAATCTGAAGTATGAATAAGTTATACTCGTCTTACTATATTTGAGAAAGCATAATGTAATGCAAATGTTTACTTGTGAAAGTATAATGCAATATAAATGTATATTTTTCTAACAGAATATTTTTCGATATAAACGGAAAGCAAAGCTCGAACACTTTATAAATATTGACAATTTCCGATTTTTCCTATACGTGATCGTTGCGTCGTCGAAATTCAATTTATCAAGCAAACACGATGTTCACCTTAGCATTACATTTATTTAGATGACTATTCTTAACGATATGGTACAATCCTTAATAGGATCATTTTAATGAATTAACAATCAATGATTAACGAATACAATTTCATCTGCAGCATGTTGGGCAAAGTCAATTAATTCCAGGGGTCTGCTGTAGCAAAGATAATAAGCTTGTCCCATTACATCGACAGCGAAGGTGGTTGATATTGGTTCCATGAGACATTAACTTATTTTTGCTATAGAACCTTACAAAAAATTGTAATAGTGCAATGTTGCATTACAGTCAAATTGGGCTGCCACGACCGTGAAGTTAACTCTGGCTCACAAGAAACCACTGTTTCGTGCGGTGTGTGAGTTTCCCGTGGCCCATGAAGGGGGAAACGAGAAAGAAAAGATGACACATATGGTGCAGCCTCTACACGTACGTTAATGGGTGTTGGCAGTCTTCAATAGGCTCCGAATGCCCTTGATAATAAACGAAAAATATTTTTTTGAACTCGGTAAATCCTACAAAACCGACAAAATCAGTATTAAACACAACTATTTACCGCATGTCCCAATTACCAACATATCTCATTCAGGGTCAGCCAGACGCACAAATGCGTGACCTCACAATACAAAAAAGATTTTGGATATCCGTAGTCACGCTAATGTAAAACAATTTACAACTTTTGAAACTTACGTTTAAATACACACTACTAACTTATACTAATATATTTCAATGATACTCGTGAAAGCTAAATGCTGAATCATGCACGTATTTGCCAAGGTAAAGAGAAGAACGATTGTGCTTTAAAGTTTCATATATCAAAGGTAATATTTTGCTTATTCAGCTGCTGTATGAAATTTCCTTATGTTAAAGGATTATTTTAAATTTTATTATACAGTATGCACACTCCCGATTTAAAAATCTCATGATTCTATGTGTGTGGTAAAATTTTTCCGAAATGGCTCGACCTACGTTATGAAACTTTAAAACTGTGCCCCACGATTTCACTTGCGTCACTGCAGCGCTATCTGCCGGATTAATTTGTGAATCTAAACCATTTTCAAATCCCCTTCAACACACAACAAATTTGGTCTAAATAGATCCTGTCGTTTAGGAGGAGTTCAGTGACATACACACGCACACATTAAATATATTATGTATATATTTTCTATTCATATTTGGTAGGTCCGAGAGAACGGTCGTTAAATACTGCATGCCGATATTTCCATTCGATCGAATATTAAGTAGGTCTAATTAAATCCCATATATGTTGTTGTTTCAATATTCCCGCAATAATAAACTAACACTCTCCTCAGCTTTAATTTATTTACTACTTTTACTCTAAACATGTTATACATTTCCAGCGACTCTGTTTGAAAATGAAAATGTTAAATCTAACAATTAGCTGAAAGACTGAGTGATGTAGAGAGCTTCACTTCAATACACGAGCCAGTTTTAATGTAAACACCGAAGGATGCAAGCAAGCTTGCGAGTTATTTATTATTTACAGTACTTAGTATCTGTAAGAGTTCAAGGATTTAAAATATTATATATTTTCCTGCATTGCCGTAGCACCACAGCGGAGGAAATTTTTGCTAAACTCACTTTGACTTTACGTAGAAATTGTATTTCTGGTGTTGTTTTTTACACTATGAGCGGGCAACTAACCCTGTAGTGCGATTATTGCTGCTACTTTACGCCTACTACAGCTGATGATCTTGTAAACGAAGTTGCTCATTGTAATAAAAATCGCGTGGACTTCAGTAGTCGTTAAACGAAGTTGCTGTAATGAAATCACCGAGCCAATGTCCTTTAATTCAGACATATTTTTAATTTTGCTACTTACAGTTAATAAATTATTTCCATGCACAGAGAGTACATAGAGTATTGTCACTTCTTGATAGAATTTTATATTATAGGTATAGGTTGTATTAAATATTATGCTTTCATAATATTTCCACTTTTTTATTAATTTAAATTACATTTAACACGACCGGTTTTGATAACTCCTATACCGGATGATGAATTATCGAAACCTGTCGATAAAAAAAAATTGAAATAGTATAATAAGAATGATATTTAATACAAGTTTAGCTACTTTTTAAAGTATTTCTCAAATGATTGAGTTCACTTAGCTCACGCCTCACATTTGAGTGAACAGACTTACGTCTGTCATCATAAGAATAATTGTTTGAAGGTAGGCTCGTGAGTTACGGTCCCGCCTCACGACGGGGAGGATCCGCGGGTTATTAATGAACAGCGGGACTTTGATAAATCCTTTCATATCTGAGCATTTACCAATGTGGTACTTATTACAGTCGAACATCAGAAATGTTCGTATTTATGAGCGCGCTCTTAGTTTTATGTCGCCAGTTAACAGGGGTAGTGTTGTTGCTGTGAGGAGCCGAAGAAGACCAGAATGACAGGCGAAGTTTAAGTTTGTGTACAGACCTTAGAAGCAGTTACAATCTATTTGTAGTTACAAACGTCTATAAACGTAAAACTATCCTAATTTTCTTAATTCTATATCAGGTAAAAGAATAAGAAAAATGCGACATTAAACTCGTTATAAATCCTTTTTCGGGCAGCAAGAAATACTAACGAACCCCTATTACTGGAATCCAATAAAACTCCCAAGACAGTTTCTCCATCGGACCAAGCCTTGTAGGGGTTGTACGGCGAGCTATAATGGGGTCGAAGTACTTGCCGAAGTTTTTAGACATACTTGTGAAGGACTAAACTAACTAGGCAAAACGCTTTACAACGCCACATTTGTTTGTGTGTGTGTGTTAAGAAATCCTGCACAGTTGGGTTGCCTCTAAAGACGTAGCCACCACAGTTGTAATTTGGATAGAAGGATATTGTTACATTATTTTTATTACGTATGACGCAAAGCTAAAAAATGTAAAAGTTTGTAGGTAACATGCATCATTCTAACTAAATCTTTCATGCAAAAATTACTAAACAGATTTGGTTTTTCTAACAAAAATTGTGAATAAAGTTGCAGGATAAAGCTAATCAATGCATAACAAACAGAAAATCAAAAGTGAAATTCACGATTTCAAATCTTCATTAATTCGCTGGAAAATCTTATTTCACTTTTTAATTAATAATTTAACACGTATTCGGAATAAATAAATATTTTTTTAAGGGTAAAGCCCTCAAAATTTATTCCTCTAAATAGTCTACAATGTTTCCAGCTTAATACATAAAGGGTATTGAGGTTAAAAAAGTAAGAACGGTATATTTTCCTACTATCGATTCTGCCGTAATTTACACATGTAGTGAAGGTATTACAAATACTTATGTACGAGAAAAGGATATTGAGGGTCGCTGGTGCTCTCGGAGGGTCGGATGTAATAACTATTCAGCGATGGTGACTCATCCTAATTAATAGTAAATCTTAATTATATATTAAATGACATTGTGCTCATTACCGCACGTTTTTTTTGTGACGACAATATACATAAGTATAATGGGATAAATTTCACGTTCCAACACTCGTTCCCACCGGTGCTACCCGTGTCTCTCCAGTATTTACAGCGGCAGCAAATCTTTGATATGATCGAGGGGAAGCCGAGGAAAAGATTCAATTTTATTGGCATCCCTATTAAAAGCGGGTGACAGAATTGCAAAGACTTAGAAGACAAGGAAAAAGAAATCAGCCAATTGAAACTCAGCTATGCATCATGGAGATATAAATAACTGAAAATGGTCATATTCATGGCTACCGACGCCCATACACATCCGCGTAGAGGATTAACTTCCAGTATATATGTATTATCTCTGGGATTAACAAATGCGCTGCCCTCCTTTCCAATGTGCTTCCAAAGCACTGCCAAGAAGTTTGATTTTTTTTAACCAATATTTCAGGCTCAGTCAAACTGTAACTGTCCCTGCCACATTTTAGCGAAACTCCTCTAATGGCTCTGAATGCACTTTAATACTTACTTCAATAAATTTAATATTTCACATTTTTCTTGTGTTTTCTGTAACATGAAAACGGAAGTATTAGATAAATTCGTTTCCTAGAAATATTGTAATTTTTAACTTAATTTCTTCCTTGATTCTCTAAGAATCTTGTAATTTGACGTACCTAATTAAATTATAAAAGACTTATATTGCTTGAAATAAAGAAAAGGTACTGAGAATTACTAACATTTTTCTCTTTGTAATTTAAATTAAAAAAACGTATTAGAGGGCTCGCTGGTTTTTATAGAGAATTCTCAGAAAAATCTATTACTAAACTAGAAGGAACATAGTAAATATATCATATTATATTTGTTACGTAAATCTTTGTATTTAAGACAATCAGAAGTGTAAATAAGATTCCCCTGGTAACAATAAATATATGGCTCACAATTGTTCTATTTATTAAATTAATTTTTAATTAATGAGTTTTTTCTGTTTATTTATTAAATAAAATAAAATAAAAATTACCGAGAAGTACATGACCATGATGAGAAAAGTATAAGCCTAACTGCACATGTAACAAGAAACCTATTTTAATTCTTACGACAATAATTAGGGAGTAAAATCGACAGTATCGCGAAGTGCACGGGCTGATGTTTGAACTTCTATTCATCTATTGTATGAGTGAGCAAAGTTTCAAACGCGTCTGTTTCCAAGTAACTACTGAGATCGGCACGTGATTTCACGCACATAAACCGCTTACCAAAGATATATAAGCGTTCAACAAAGAAACAAACTATTCAGCTTTAGGTATAATATTATTACAGCTAAAGGGGCAAACAACAAGTCGCCTTTCTAAGACCATCGACGATTACGATATGACGCTTATCCGAGCCCTGTACCACTGCGCCAGGCGGCCGTCAAACTCTTTGTCTCATGTGCGCGTTTTGTACAGCTTGTGGCAGTCGCGGCATGACGATATGACGATACATAACATCCATTAAGTACAGTTTTATAGTACGTTGGTGTACAATGCACTTGTACAATATTTTTTGAAGTAAAACTTCTATATGCGAGCTTGTCTTGGGGAGTAAGCTGGCGAGAGCGTTGCTAAAATCACACATCGGGCGGGGGGCTCATTGAAGTTGACATTCAAATTCAAAATCGATTTAAGTGATTTTTTTTGTATTGAAAAAAATAAATTTATCACATATTATGTCATCGTAAACACGGTAATGAAATTCAATAATTAAGTTTTACTTCAGTTGTGTGGTCTAAAGAACAGACTTTTTTTTATTTGAAGTGTAATTTGTATTCGACCATTAGAAGTACTAACGCTATTCCCAGCGCACCCATAGATATGTAAGTCGATAAATTGGCCCGTAACTTGCGTGGCTCATAAATTCGTGGGCTCACAGCCTGGCTCGTCCCTCGCAAGTCGCAACAATATCCCTCAGACAGTGACGGAGCACTTCCACAAACTGTTCCAGAATACTCTGGGCGATGTGGAGATATTGTCTTATCATATTGTTCCTGTAAATTTACGCTAACGTTATAAATCAATACTTACTTTTATAGCATGAGGGCGAAAACTATTTTTGTAAGAGGTAGTATACATGCATGTAGCTGAATTGGGCCGGCACGACCGGGGAGGTATCTCTCCAGCGAAACCGGCGTAAAGTGACAGCTGTGCTGACGCGTTTCGTGCGGTGTTTTAGTATTCGGTGGCCCATGGAGAAAGGAGGAGTTTGGAGGGCAGCGCATCCGCATAGTCTCTGTGCGGATGTCCCTGAGCGTCGCGTCGGCAGTCATGAAAATGGCTCCGATTGCTCGTTTACCCCCTTATACTTACTATTCAAAATTTATCAGTTGGCACATTTTAGTGACTGCCGATGACGTATACTTCTCTCTTTTTATCTCTCATAGTAATATTATGTATTAATATTCTGCATGTTCTCCAAATTGAGCGAGAGAGGTATCAATTAAAGTAAACCTTCTTCTACCTTATATGATATGACTTAGGGATCATCAAGAAAAGAGACTACTCATATCTTAAAGGTCGGTAACGCAACTGCCAAACCCCCAGTGTTACAGATGTTTGTGGGCGTCGGAAATCACCTTCATCTCGGTGAACCGACTGCTCGTTTTCCCCCTGTACTATAAAAAAAAGATTACACAGAATCGTCCGTCGTAAAGTGACAACTAGGCTGTCGCTTTATAGGCAGGAGAGCAAAAGTCAGTATAATAATTATGAGTCATCTATAGACGTCGGAGGTCAACAAAAGGATCCCACCGCTGCTTAAAATACAACAAAACATTCTGAAAAATTTTGCATTTTGAATGATTAATTTGTACCTATAACAGGCAGTGCGTTCGTAAGGGGATTGTGATTTCTATGCAACCGAATTAGACTCGCGCGATATTGATCTCGAATCATAATCATACTTGAGTGTCTTGTTGTCTAGGTGTGCAATTGTGCATCACTGGTGCATGTGCTGTCTGGGTATGTCATGAGGGCGCGGGTTCGAATCCCCAGTCGGTAATAAATGTTATTGGGATTTTTCAATTTGTAATAACAGTCCGCAGTCAGGATGCTGGCTGTGTTACAGCCCCGCGCCTCGGAGAGCATGTTAATCCGTCGGTCTGTTGTTGATTCTCTCCGGTCGTGTGAGATTGTCGTCCCATCGGAATAGGAGAGCAAGTACCTGTGTCTACGCAAGCCCTTATACATTATAATATGTTCTGCACAGATGGCTAGTTCATTTAGAGATTAGCCGCTGAAGCCGGAATTCGGCTTGGACAACATTGCCTTTCGAATGATTGTGATTGTAAGGATGTTTATGGATTCGATCGTACCCAAAAGACTTTGATTGCTAGTTTACCCGCCTGAGTCATAAAACACATAACTATGTGCTTCACATCCGACGTTCGACGAGAGTTTACTCAATAGAAACGAACGCGCGAGTATGTCATATTATTTTTAATCGCATGCACTAAAACGCAACTTTACTTAATCTTAATAAGTTTTTTTGCGGACACGCTAAATATATTGCTATAAGTTTTTCTAGTAAACTTGAGAAGAATATTCTGGAAAAGTAGCCTATCAGCTCGGATTACAATAAAAACGTTCCCCGAACATAAAACCTCAGAGCATTCAGACTTCACTCGCGAATAAATGAAGTGTTCTGCAGATACACGTGAGCCGTAACATAAAACGGGGGCAAACAGGGGCATAAAAATTGATAGACCATAAACAACAATGCTTACAGCCTCTGTGAGGTCCACGGATATAAGTAAAATACTATAGTCCAATGCTGCCCTGTGGTCTAGTGGTGTGTGACAAGTGAGCCTAAGATCATGAAATGACAGATTTGTATCCCGAGTCGGACCAACAACTCTTATTCGGATTGTTAACGTTTTTATAAGATCATGAAGTCAAATAGTTGGCGGTGCCGGGTAACTCCTCAGAGTATATGGTAAGCCTTATGTTATGTGTCAGTTTTGCTGTCAGTCGTGTCTGACTGTCATCACATTGGAATACGAATGCGACAAAAGAAAGTGCGGTTGTGTCGGCGTACACACTTATACACTATAATATGTATGCACAGACATGTGAGAGCCATCATTCAGCTAAAATAATAGTATTACTATGTTTTAATAGCGTTTCACTCACGAAGTGCAAAGTTTCGATTCGCGGATTGGCGAGTTAATGTTTATTCTCCGATTTAGCTAATTTAAGTTACTTGTCCGGTCAAATCTTTGGGGTTCCTAAGTTTAAAATATAGAAAATGCAATAATTGGCACATACATTCTCATCTAAATCGAATTCCTGAATGTCTATAAAATGCTAAACAGATATCAATCGAATTTGATTGTACATTTTCTCATTTCAATTGTATTCAATCCTTAAATGTTACAATTTATGATCCAATCTCACAATAAAATCCCCTCTAAAGAGAGGGTGTAGATAGAAAGGGCTAAAAGCGTTCGTGTTATTGCCGTGTTTACCTCGCATTTAAATTATCTTGTTAGCTTTTGCAAAGCCTTATAAAACAGACTTTTCATGCATGAATATAGTATAATATTAGTAGGATATTTGATCACTTAGCATATTTATAAGTTTTTCGCAAAATGTCCTCCATAAATACAATTTAACTTTCGCCTCTCCAGCGTTCATATAATAACACAAATGTAAATCGTTTCGCCCTCGCATATCCAAATTCCCACCTCGAGTGGTTCCGAGATTTTCAATAGAATCGTTTCCTCTGCGAAATCTCGGCGTACAAATGACGACGCTATCGCAAACGAGATATTTTCATGTGAAGATATTTTCTGATATCGTCGTAGACTACTTTATATCTCTATGGATATTATAATAGTGTTGACGTTTCCACGAAACTTCTTGTGAACTGGTAATGTGCAGCCGTTTATCACGCATTGTCAAGTTACAAAAAATAATATTTCATACTAGCTGCGCCCCGCGGTTTCACCCGCGTTCAATTGCGATCCCTTGGAAAATCATCCCATGGCATCTCATAGGAACATTTTTGCGGGATAATAACTATTCTGTGTTAATCCAAGTTACTCTCTATGTTTGTGCCAAATTTCATGAAAATCGGTTCAGCGGTTTTTGCGTGAAGGAATAACAAACAAACAAACATACAAACTTTCGTATTTATAATATTATAATGCGATAGGAATAGTAGGATAGGATAGTAAAAGATATCAAAGGTACAGGAAAAACTAAACCAAGCCGGCAGCGGCATGACCAGTGACCACGTAGATATCTCTGCTTATATACCGGGTGTTCCAGACCACCCGTCCAGGCTGATTATTTCGAAAAGTATTTTTTTTTTTTATCGGAGATTATTTTTGTTTTTGTTTTGCTTTTGAACTAATTCTGTTTTGTTTTTGTTTTTATTCATGGTTCTAGTTTTGTTTTTGTTTTGATTTTTTTTTAAACTTTTCGAAATAATCAGCCTGGACGGGTGGTCTGGAACACCCGGTATAACGCGTAAAAAGCTACTATAAACCGTGTTCATAATTAGAATATAATAAAAAATATTTAATATTTTAAGTTCTCTATTAGGATTTGACTTACATTTTAAGTGGTTCCTTGACAAAGTCAAAACTCTTCACTGTGGAGCTCAGTTCAATTCATCGTTTATAAGAATGAGATTTAGACTACCTATTTAGAATTTTTCAATATTGTATTGCACATACTTTTTTTTATCTGAATCCAGTTTTGAGTATTTAGTCAACCGGAGCGGCCACCTGCAGGCGTTCTTTTCTGTCAAGGGTAAAAAGATCCATTTCGGAGACGCACAATGAGAGGTTTATAAGCTAGTGTGAAGCATACACGAAAACGGCGTAAAGTGACAGCTGTGCTGTCGCGTTTTGTGCGATGTGTAACTAGCCGGTGGCCTATGGAGGGTGGAGGAGGAAGGGGGGTAATGCATCTCTTTGCGGATGTCTATGGGTGACGTGAGTCATGAAAATGGCTACGATTGATCGTTTGTCTCCTTATGGTATAAAAATACAAATTAATTATTTCTAGAAATATATGTAGTATATTATGGTAGCCGAGACGCATTACGGTCAATTCACACCAAAAGCGCGCAGCGAAGCGGAGCGCAGTTCATGTGTCATATGAATTTCAACTTTATAATAATTACTATAGTAATTACTATCGCGAAACTCGAACGAGACGCGCGGATTCCCGCGAAGTAACCGGAATGCGCGAGAAGTCGCTGGAATGCTCCAGAAGTCGCGAGAATTCGATAATAAGTAGGTACTATAGCAATGAAAATAAAGTTGAAATTCATATGACACATAAACTGCGCTCCGTTTCGCTGCCCTTCGCCGTGCTTTTGGTGTGAATTGACCCTTAGTGTATAGCGGGTGGCTGACTCGTCCCGCGCCAACTTTGGCATACGTTTGCGTTTTAGAGGTTAGCTTTTGAGGCGTCTCCATTTATTAAAATACTTTACTACTACTATCTTCTCTAACTATTCTACTATTACTGTTCTTAGACGCAAGTGCAATAATCAGCACACTTTAGACCATGAAAGCGAAAAAATGTATGTGAAAAATCCACACAAAATGCGATATCATAGTATTGACTTGAAAGACGGCGACGTTCGAGCCGGTGGTGCTGGTCTAATTTTGCACTACTTCTTATCCCCAATTTTTTGATAAGTCTAAAATATAACCTGTATTACTCGTACTGACAACAGTGTTTGGATTCAATAAACGCATTCATGTCACGCGCGCCCTGCGGGACCCGGCGGCCGAAACTAGTTACCACCGGATACAACCGGTGTCAGCCGGTGCGAGCTGCAATTTACAAAGCGACTGCGAAAGCGAATTCGCTTATCGGTTTTGTATTGGACATCGGCTTGCAATAGTTGAAAATGTTTTACATTACGGAAATTTTAATTGAGGAAGTTGTATTGTATGTACGCCATGTATTTTGCTGCACATAGATGTCGACTGTGTCATATCCTATAAATTTTTCTAATAATAAAATCTATAAAATTCGTGTTTTCTTATTTTAGTCATTAGCCTAACGCTTCTTTTACAACCATTTTCACTCATTTATGGATATAGGCTTTTTCGTCTGGATTTTCATATCATGTAGGTACTTTTCCTTTTTAATTTTTGTATTTAATTATTAGCTTCTACCTTTAATACCCTTGGACGAATTTAGATTATCATATTCCTTTTTATTTACTATTTTATTATATAATCTAAATATACTATAAATATGTACAAAAATATTGTAAATGCTATTATGGTAGTTAAAATTTAGGTATATAAAGAAATGATAGTAACAAGTCACAAATTTTATAGTAATCTCGTAAGTAAAACCAGATGCGACCAAATTGTGTTCTGTTCTAGTGTGTAATTCTAGTGAACATAATATTAAGTTCTTTATCTTTTAGAAGACTAAGTATTTATGTTCACGTATAAAACGATGAAATAATACACGTTGTGCAGTATCGATATTTATTCCAGCAGAGTTTCCTCTTAAACGGTACAGTAAGACTGATCCTATCAATTACAGACACAGCTATTTAAAACAATTTTATCTTTGTACTGAAAATAACAATAAATTCCATTCAAACTAATTAGCTCATTAATAACAATGCAACAATC